>JAGJTL010000036.1:423686-488473 GCA_022063505.1 Calosoma granatense
TTCAAAAACTATTTAATGAACTTTTCACTAGATTTAGAATAGAAAAATGTAATAATTAGTGTACAATTCAGTTACTTTTTCTACGTGATTGTAGTGCGCACGAACTGCTTGATTCATTCGATTTAATTCGGTGCGTAAAAACGAAAGAGTCCGGCGAGTGAGCAAGATATTACGAGTCCGCAATACAAGCAGCGACAATGAGTCGCACCATAGATTTGCCAGTGATGCGCGGAAAACTGTACACTTTCACCGGATTAGCCACGCTGACTTCAGTCAAGACAATAGATCGTTAATATCTAATAATAATCAAATATTTGCCGTGTTTTCCTTGACGTAGTTGCGCGTTTATTGCAAAGTCATCCGACTTCGGGGAATTATTGTATTATATTTGTATATTTTAGTATATTAATAGCTGATGTTTCGGTTAAAAATAGATTATGGGTATTTTACCTTTTCCCGTTTACATTTTCCGTGTGTTGTTGTTTGAGTTACGCGGAAATTGTTCGTCGTACACACTAGCAAGGAAATGTTTGCTTTTCATTAACACTTTTTTGTATATCGGATGAAGATATTTTGCATAAGCGTTACACGTTACAGTAATAAACATAGTTCTCCGACATATCGCAGTAGATAATTTATAACTACCGGTTTATTAATAATATATCTTGGATAATATACGTTTCATGCTACATCATTACACGATAATTGATTATTAAACAATTAAAATATCACGTTTGACAGATGTTTGCAATGAGAGAAGAATTATGTTGGTATATATTCAAGTAAACGGAAAGGTGTTAATAAATAGTGAAATAGAACTAATTTAAAGAAAGTCGTTGCATAAAAACGATTTGAAGTGAGAGTAAAGTAATTAAGAACAATTGATGCGTGCCGAGTAATGAACGAATGAAGTTTTCTTGTATTTCTAAAATTACATTTGACCAATATTTCCTCTGCTAGTGGTGCTGCTGTTTTTGTTGACACAGATACATACATCATACATATGATTTCTTTCTAACAAGATATGTGCATGAGTAATGAATGATATTGATACATAGACACATGTGCACGCATTGTGTGTCTGTGCATAATATACATCTGTTTAGTTCGATGTCCTTCTAATAGATGGCACCATGGCCGTGACGGGAGGCGCTCACGCATATGTAACTATCGTTGATTCACGATGTGACTAACTGGTAATTTAATACTAACGATGGCTTTAGTCAGAACATTCGGCACATTTTATTAGTTTTCATAGAACCGAGGCGCTACTCTGGCTCTGTGCTCCAGGCCCCACAATGTAGCTGACTGCCTCCCCATCAGTTACACGCTTATTTAAAGGTTAATTTTTTCACGGAAATTTTCAGTTAAGTGAGAATCGTCTACATAATTATTCGAGTTAAATTATTACAAAACAGTTCTTGTTAATATTTTACCAGTTGCGTTGTACTGTAATTTGCGTTTCTTCTTAGTGAGTTATTAAGACAATGCATTGTGCAGGAGCGGACTAGCTCATCTGAACATAGATTCTGCATTATTTCTATTAGAAATATAGCAGTTTTCTTTTACCGCGTGTAAATAAGCAACCTTCTTATTATATAACATTATTTTTCATATAAGTACTTTATGTTGCTTCGCCAGCAAACAATAATAAAAAGAAATGTCATGTCAATTTTCCAAGCACATATTAACACGACCTTAAGAAGAGTTTATATTTAATAGACAGTTAAGTCTCGTAATACTGCACTTGCACCCACAGCCACTTAAAATTATATTAGATTAGTACTATACATTGTGCATACAAAGTAGTAATACTTTATATTTCAATAATAGATATCATTAGAAATATTTTTAACATAACCGTTTGTAAAGTAAAAATAAAAAAACATTGTTACGCATAAATGCTTTTTCGTCAATTTACTCATGAGACCATAATGTTTTTTCGACTTAATAAATTTCGTACTAAAATGTATTATACATTATTATTACGCTAGGGAAATTGGTATTTCTTCCTAACTGATAGTTTGTCATTGTATTTACTTTTCTGTACAAAAATGTTATTCTCTTATGTTAATCTGCTGTAAATAGTAATTGCAAGTAACAACTAATAAAGATAATTCCAAAGCGAAACAAGTAATTAAGTGGTGAATAATGAATGTCTGCATTCACTTCATGAATGATTCCAAGCTAAGCGTACTTCTTTTATTACATGGTCTCCTGTTAGATTCTTACTCATGAATCGACACACCCACCTAATTTGCTTACTGGCTACACGAAATCACGTTACACGGAACAAAATCTTTCCATAACACACAGATCCGTACGTACGTACACGTTGTTGGGAATTTTCATCGTATCATTATTGTGTGTGTGTGTGTAGTTAGTCGTTGTAAGAAACCATCTGCTGACAGTGACGACACACCTTACCTATATTCGTGCGGCCTTGTCGATATTTAGAGGTCACGGCATGTCCAGCACGGCCGCGGACAAATGAGAAACGGAACTGCCACCGCCTAATCTACCTGCAGATCTGGCGTGCCATGAGCCCAACACCGACAAACAAACATTCGGACGATTATTAAATAACCTCCTAACTATAAGTTACCACTAGAACCTGAGGCCCACCCGCGCTCTGCTGTGATTGTCTGTTTCCGAATTCCATGCGGCAACTTTCGTGGCCTGACGTGTCGAGTCGTGTTTGCCAAATGCCAGATAGGTGTTTGCTTTTCCGTCCCTTGATTTCTGGTTTCTGGCTGTAGTCTTTGTTGTTTTGGGAAACTTAAGAATACATTAGGACGCTTGTTTGTTTTCGATACAAATCTCAACAATTATAATCATATTACTCAACAAATATTATTTCTCCTTCTGTTTATGAAAGGGAATTAAAGAAGTTAGTTTTTTATATAGATTGTTCCTGAAATTCATTAAATTATTTTATAATTTGGATGTTTGAAGCAAGGGGTATTTATGAAAACAGAAAATATAGGTCATGGTTAATGCAGTATGAAAGGGTTCCTTCCTTACAAATAGAAATGTTTTAAAATTATATGTATGCAATCATTAACATTTACATTGTGTGGAATAATTTCATTTGACATTAAGGAAAACAATTCTGGCATTGGAAATACCTACATATTGTTGAAACAGTCACTCCACGATTACTTCGATGGGTGTTTCTTAATTTCATAGTAATTAAACATTACTCAGCCATTTTTTGTCTCAATAAATTACAGCCCGTTACTAAAAAAGCAGATTGAGCAATTCCAAGGAAATAGAAAATACCTGCCGAATACCTGGAGCATTATTCATTCTTTATACATTATAATCTAATTTAACTAGATTTTAATTGGTTGCCTCCAAGTACGGAGTCTAGACAATCTCGTGTTGTTGCCTTTGTTAGGAAGACTAGACGGTGTAATATATTCTTATACATATTTTACTTCAGTTCTTATTGTTTTATAAATGAAATGCTTCTTAATAACTGAAAAGACTGGCTAAAGTTTTTATTGTCCAGAAGTATTCATATCTTTATTTAAAAACACAGTTTTTATCCTATTTATTTATACTGTATTATATTCTATTCTATTTTATTCTGTACGTACATACATACCTACATAACGCCTATTCCATTACTGAGGTAACAAGAATATTACAGTGTAAAAACAGTCTGATGTATTGTTGACAAATTATATCGTTTATACTGACAATGCAGGTGTAGAAACATAAAAACTAGAAGGTTTTTTCAGCCGAATATCAAGGACTGCAATAAAATCCTCTAGAGTTAAATCTAATGACAATATATTAAGTTTAATGTGGAACCTGGAATTTGGGACGGGTTGATGTGTTTTTCTATAAAATGGAAACATTGTCTGATGTTTTTGCTACTTTGTAACAAACAAACATATTTTGTCAAACGCTAAATGTATTTTTTATCGTTGTTGAAAATAAAACTAGATTTTATTTCATGATTAACAAGCAAAATTTTACCAGTTGCCATAATAATGTTTCAGTGTAAAATATATTCTTTATAATATATAATATTACAGATAACATAACCAAAGATATTACAGAATCATAACTGGAATCTGTTACATGTATTAACGAAGTAAAGAAATCAGTAACAGTGCCACACGCATTTATATCATGATTCATTTCGTGGATTTTCATTCGCCGACAAACGTCAAAAGTAGGCGACTAATTTGTCCATCAGGTGTGTGCGTCTCAACGCCAGGGTGAGGTTAGGTTGCGTTAGTTAGCCGACAGACCGGTGCGGCGCTAATAACGCTGTAGTGCCGGCGTGCTGAAACATAAACAACCCATAAAGGTACATCAGATTTCGACAGCCTGTAATTTTAAGCGGCCCGCATTTATTTCCAAGAAAAATAGGGACCTCCGGTCTTCTTGTAGTATCCGCATTCGCTAACCAAGATACCTTCTCGCATGGTTCATTCATAAACACGATACAACCATGCACAGGTGTACCCTGTACCTACATGCTCAAATCTGTCAGATTTTAAGTGCTCCAATTAAATTAATTAACAACCAATATTGCAACGCTATTGTTGTTGAATTTCGTGAGAGACTTTTTAGATTAAATCTTTGACGTTTTAGGAAATCGATAAACGTTGTAATACACGATATTATTGTTCTTTTCTATTAGGGAAAAAAATGAAAGGTTTTAAGAAACATGTCAGTTATTTTTATCTAGTTAACATTTAATTTGGTATCACAAAAACGTGTATATTATCTCGCAACAATAAACACCGGAATTGAAACTTGCGTCAGAAAGAACAAAATACGTCTGTATTTTATAAAAATATTATCCTTTCATGTAGCATGCTGTAATGGGAAAAATATAGAAATTTCTTTCCTCTACATCTGTTTGTCCACAAATAATCAAAAATACGTATTAATTTTTTATTTATAATATCCAGGATATAATCTAATGTTATTTGAATGGTTATTTTTACTTAGCTTAAATGTTTCTCGTATATTATATAATGAATGTCCAATGTGTATACATATAAAATTGTGTGATGATGTTATATTGAAAACTGACCGTGCGACACATTCAACCCTTTAGTTTCACACCGTTCCAAGGTTAATCCAAAATCTCGAGTGAGGTGCAGCTCACTTCCTCGCGTTGTGCCTTTATGGTTTCCGGATCATTTTACTATACGATCACTCCACTAAATCGTTCCCATGGCATGCACGCCCCCATTCCCGCCACCCTCGGCGTGCTCATTTATCTGAACTTATACAGCTGGCCCACACAAATGTTTCACACACTTTCGCACAAACCCATAGAAATTTCTGCAATATTTGGAACTTGATAGTTTTCCGTAAATTCCACTTTTATTATCCTTGTTTTATCGTCTCTATCTATTTCATCTGCATTCATGAATTAGGGTTTTTATACACACAACCGCTAACAGGTAAAATTAGTGGGCAATCAAATCTGACATTTAATACACTGGAATATTTTGCGGTTTTTTAATAATATCTAATTGTTTTATAACAAGGAACATTTTGTTATCATATACGTTTATTATTAATTATAATTTCTTTACTGTGATCCAAATATTTGAAAAAATATTATCTTGTAGATTATTGGGCTTCTCAATAAACGTTACGTCATAATCTACCTACCGCAGTTTCTCAAGAAAAGGTGCGAATGGACATTAAATTTACAAATATATAGCTAGAATTTCTCATCCAATATTTGTCAACTGATTTATGAAACCAGACGTTTATCGGTGTTTAATAATCTGTTTATATTTGCATGTCACTGTGTATTTAGAGTATTATTCATGGCTATATGAATACAAAATTATATGCTCATGACATTTAACACTCGCATGATACACCCTTTACAATTCACCGCCATTGTGAAATAACTCGGAAATACGTAAAACCACAAGGAAAGGCCGCTTTTTTCATTATTAATTGTTTTTAGGGATCCCCTAATATGAAATTTATACATGCAGGTATCCTTAACGTTATACATTAGAATGAAACATTGCATTTAAAAAATAACGTATTATCATATAAGCGTTTGCCTGCAAAACCAAAGAAATAACCGTGGTATTATGGTTATATAAATAAACTTGGGTTCGGTAGATATTACCATACATGTGGTTCCTATTCCCAGAAAAACTGTAGGTCTCGTCTTGGTGTGAGCTGACAACTCTGCGGAAGGGTTAATAAATACTTAATTGTGCTACCCCGGCTGGAATATAGAGTGATATTGTATTTATTTATATCGTAAGTGCTGTAAGGTATATGTATATAAGTAACATCCAGTTCTTTTCTGTCATAGAACGGACCGGAACGTCGTTTTCGACAGAGTTTAGTTTCACTGAGATTTGTCGGACGAGAATTTGACAAAACTTTGGAATTTGCCATGAACATTTGTCTTAAATACGATAAACTGAATATATAATTTTTAAATAAAAAATTAGCAAGATGTGAGTTCCGGCACGTTTTTTGTTACAAAAAGAGCACTGGTAATATCTACAATTATTGTGAAAAGGTTAAATTATCTTAACTTAAATACGCATTAAATGTATTACAAATAAACAAATCCTCAAAAGCAAAAAGTTTATTAGATTGCAATAGTATCGATGCATAATTAAACTGCGTGTCAACACAGAGAAGGATTTGTTATGATTACTTACTTACTGATAATTATATAATAAACATATACGTATAAATAATTACAAATTGCGCTGTTACAGATCATGTCAAACATAGAAAAGTATTTGTAATAGAACATGTATTTTATTTGTTTTACATATTTCAAAACAATATGTAACCACAACAAATATGTTACTGTATTCCACCACAAAATTAATATTTGCATATCTGTGCATGTGGGCGAAATAAATTTACTCGAATCAAGTATGGTAATCATGTTTCGATTACGTTAATTTCATAAATAAAATGGAAATTTCTTGCATATAAAAGTTCCTATTGGGATTTCCCTAATAATAACGTTTATATACAACCCCTGTCTTGGAACTGACATTTTTCAAAGTCAAACCTTTCTAATCGGAATTATATAACGGTCTATTCAAATACGAAACTATTTTCGGATTGGCAATGATTTAACTTGTAGTTGTAATACATGCATTATATGTATTGTAAAGACACTATTGCTAGTGATATATAGCATTATTTTTAGTAAATATGTTTATAACTTAGATATAACAGTAGTTCATTTTAGGAATTGCTCCTTGAATGTAATATATTAGTACAATACAGTTAAGGTTTGTAGGTATTTAAGCAATGAGATCTGTGTAACTATCATGCTATTCTGTTACAGAATCTAACGTACTGACAAATACAACAAGCCAGGGTAATGCGGATGCTTGGAGCACGGGATACGGGGCATCATACACCTCATACTCCACCATGCAGACCCCCACGTACTACGAGGGACACCAGGATCCCAGCCATACCAATTCATTAGTTTTACCAACAGGTAACAATTTTATTTGTAATAAATTATATCGATAATATAAAAGTATAATTATCATGGGCTGTGTTCATTTGTTTTAAATATGCAAAACAAATCCAGATCATACTGATAAATAAATTATTTCATATTTGTCACATTTTCCACAAATATTTTATCCTAACAAATTGGATTTTAATTGAGGTTATTTTGGTTTTGTAATAATTAATATTGGATTTTCATCTCACATTTCATTATAAATATTTTATCTTTAATCGGAATTTAACATTTCCAGCAAATAATTCACGCATCGCAGCTGCATATTCACACTTTTTAATATCGCGTCGTAAATCATAAATTAATGCTGAGGTTTTACAAGACTGGATGTACTGAATTATTGGTTTTTCATAAATGAAATAAATGAAATAGTTTAAGTGCGACTTAATAAATGCAATGAATTGTGTAGTACTTTTATGCATGTACATATGCAGTAACATATCGGTAATGTAGTGAGAGTTGCCTGGTCAACGGTATTCCGTATAACAAAAGAAGTTATGAATCATTTTTATAGTGAAATTACGTTAGCGAATATTCTATTTATAACATGTATATTTATTTTATCATTGACACTAATTAGAAACCTTGTACTGAAAAGAGTTTATATTATCTATAACTGGAAATTAACATAATGGTTTTTGTTTCAGTACTACCCGACTCATCGTCATCCCACGAATACACACCAAATAACCCCGCCCTCATATCCTCACCAATGTTTGGAGGAAAACAAATCACCAGCACTGTGTCCCCTGCGACGGACCTAGATCCGTTATTATGCGGTAGTCCGCGGTACTCAGACAACAACTCGTACTATCCAAATAACTGGAGTTCAAACTCTGGTTACTCCAACAATTACAACTATTATAACACTACACCCAACAACCAAAACCAATACCTAAACACCAGTGGTACGACGATGGTTTTATATCCGCATCTGTACTCAACCGTCAACCAAAACCAAATACACCTGCACCTGCATGGGTCCCCTGATAAAATAGACCACTATTTCAATCATGAGAACCTGTCGAACGTATTAACACCAGTGCGGAACAGTGACAATGAAATAGCAATACCGTCATCATCGACAGTCCATGAGTCGCAAGATCAGAAACATGAGATCGGTGGCATGAGTCACGAACAATCCACGACGACAGACCCATCTGTATGGCGACCGTACTGACACCAGTAATGTAGATCTTAATATTAAAGAATATACACACATATCAAGTGACATCCAGTTGTACATATAGCATTACGTTTTTTACATAAGTACATAATTTATATGATTTTATTTAATCGATAAATAAATATTAAATGTTTATATATACACCAATTGTATTACTTATTGCATTGTCTCTTCAATAATTCATTTCATTAATATCATGTGTGTCAAGGTAGGTGCCGTTTTAATTTTATTATAATAATCTTTACTAATACCGTGTCAAGCATTCTAATTACCAATAATTTGATTTAATACATACAATACTAATTATATCGTAAGACAAAGAGTACTTGTGTCATTAATAAAATTATACTAACCAGTTAACGTTAATTAATTACTTGAAATTAGGTATAATTTTTGTTGAATTTCTACGGTTATATTAAATTTCGTAACAGGTTACATACTGATAAAACTAGATGTTTAATTTTATATGTGGTTTTGATTCTGTCGTGTCGGGAATTAAAAAAATAATTACGGACAATTGTTAAAGGATATATTAAAATGGCAAAGTATTAATAGTTGTATGAACTTTGAACTTATATTTGATGGCAACATTGTCGGGACAAAGCTATAAATTGTGGTCATAAGCGTGCCATAAATACTGCCAATATTTCTTCTTTATGAGGCACAACAAAATGAAATACATATGCTCATGCATGCGTAACTGACAAATGTAAAATCACAATTACTGTAAAATAAGATTATGAGAAATATTAATGACAATTATTCATTTCAAGCCAACTCTTCAGCGTCAAAGTTAATAAAAACTAACTGAACGCTTCCTATTTTAATCTTCTGTCATTTACCAGTTATGTGACATCAATAATAAAGAGTATGTTGTTGCTATGGTTATATTAAATGTGACATTTATCAAATTCTAAACCAGAATGGGCGAGGGCAAAATTATACTTGAAATTGTCGGTATATTAACCAGCGAAGAATTTCAGAAATGTAAATTTTATGCACAATACCTGCGTAAATATTTACCACAATTATATGCACCTCCAGTAATGAGAACAATGCTGGATGTGCAGTGGACTGAATTTTTGACACAATGCAGAAGAAATTATGGCCTTCCTTTCTGGATGCTGAAAGTTCCAGTTGCTGTATTTAAAAACGGAGAGTTTTATGGAGATGACACTGAATTTGTACAGTATTGTAAATTAAATTTTCAGTTTTACATATGTAAAGACTTTGGAAAGTATGGATTAAGACAATTGAAAGATACATTTGACAAATCAGAGGTATTTCATTTTTCATATATTTTTTACACGACCTTCTCTATAACAGTGTACCGTATACTCCTATCAGCTTCCGAACAGAACGATATAACAATTGAAATTTGGTGCTGATTGTTACGCCTAATGTTTTTTATTAATTTAATTTCACTGCTTTATTTAAATAATATTATTGTTAGTCAAAGTGTCATTACTTTTTTTAATTTTCATTAGTAATGAAATGTACATTGTTACACGTTGAATCGAGAAGGTACATAGTATAAATATAATTATTTTTAAACGAAAATAATTGTTTCATTAGTCTGTAGTTTTGAAATTACAAATACAGTAATGTCCGCTTATAACGAGCCTGCTTATTGCGAACTTTCTTTTATAAAGAACCAATCTATAAGATACGAACAAAAGTATTATTAAACGTGTGTTAGTTTTTTCGCAAATAACGAACCAGTTTATGCGTTTATAACGAATTTGCGGATATGACGAAACTTAATTAGTTTTGTTATAATTGCAAAAGTTCTCGGTTATAACGAACTTAATACGGCATTTCCTTCAGTCACGAAATACTTCACAACGTGTACTCGATCTATTACTCGAAGTGGAATTACATATTAATTATATTCATTTCACAAAAATAAAACATACTAAAATAAGCGTTTTTTACAAATAAAATTCTTATAAACTATTATTAATGTACGTATGTATATGTATTACAAAACATATTATATACCTACTTGAAACATGTATGTATGTAGATAATGCATTAATAAAAAGAATGAAGTTCTGATATTTTTCATTCATTGCGAACTTCGCTTATAGCGAACTGTTTTTGTCTGTCCCTTGAGGTT
This sequence comes from Calosoma granatense, assembly GCA_022063505.1. Taxonomy (NCBI): domain Eukaryota; kingdom Metazoa; phylum Arthropoda; class Insecta; order Coleoptera; family Carabidae; genus Calosoma; species Calosoma granatense. The sequence goes on from JAGJTL010000036.1 coordinate 434,505, forward strand.
CGTTATAAGCGGACATTACTATATGTAGTATTTATGTTACTTTGAGTAGGTTGTTGATCCTTTCACTGGTTATACAACCATATTTGCACATGTACATTTGATTGCATAACATGAAGGCGTTTAATGTTCTCTATAATTTACAGCGTATTTATGTTTATTTCACAATATCCATAGATGGTAGCACAGTAGGTACATTATTCTTTCAGGTAAGGAAACAATATACATACATATGTTAAAGTAATACAGTGCACTAATAGTACTTTTCCTATAGTTATATACAGATTTAGTACCTATAACTTGCGATAATTTTCTTCGTCTATGTCGGAAAAGATCCCATGGATACAGGAAATCACCTATTCATAGGTATTAGAATAACAATGTACCAGTATAGTATAGTGAACTTTTATATATACTTTGTTTTATTAGGATAGCTAAAACGAGCTGGATTCAAGTCGGTGGATTTAATCTGCAAGGACATAACAGACCTTGTGAGAATTATACTGTTCCACATGATCAACGTGGCGTCCTGTCCATGTGCAACAATGGAAAACACAAATATAACAGTACACAATTCTTCGTTACGCTAAACCCAACACCTTGGATGGATTATTACTACGTTGCTTTCGGGTATGTGAGACACTAATTGAATAATTAGTATAATATATCAATTAACAATTTGTTCACATTTGTAATGAAATGTTTATTTCCTTACGTGAATTATCGCTCGAAACGTTAATCTTGATTAAATTTAATGAATAAAAGTTTTCTACTACATAATTTTATTGACATGTACAGGTAATTTGATAAGACTTTTTCAATGATACCAATTAAGAATATCAATTAAATTACATTGTTCAGTGATTAATTAGATTTGTTAAAGATAATAATTTCAATGAAACAGAACATAATATAATATAGTGTTTTATTTCACAATTGTTGATGATAAATCTCTTTGTATTTCATAGACAACTGATTCATGGAGAAGATATTCTTCGAAAAATAGAATCTGTACCAACGGCATATGAATCACCAACACAGCCAATTATTATTGAAAATTGTGGCGAATTTACGAGTGATAATAAGAAGTTACTTGAAGAATTTAAAAGTTCTAAGAAGAACGATCACATTTTTGAAACAGAATACGAGTATGAAGATAGTATTAATTCTCCAGAAGTTATATTATAAAACCACGCACGATATCTCAGAAGATAAAAAAATAAACTACATATTAATGTATTCCTAATTGTTACACTATCTTCAAAATTATTTTAATTCTCAATAATCATGTTTAAAATCATTTTAACATTGTTTTAAATCATAACTTGACACTTAAATTTACCCGCAATTCCTGTACACTCCGACTGCTGCTGCTCAAAGCGGTCAGAAGCGGAACTAAGCGTCAGCTGCCAATTTTACAAATTAAAATAATTCAAAGTTTTCAGGTAAACATTGGACATTTAGCAGATTTTTAGTAATTTATTAATGAATGTTGCCCACCATTAATAACTATATATGTCATAAAGTATGTATAAAATTAATTCTATTTGCATCAACTCTTCCCACTCATACTCCATGCGTGTTCGCCTGCTTGCCAAGAACCAGCCGGACTAGGCTTTTACACTAGAGGCAGTACAGTGTTGTGTGAACGTTAGTAACAGAGTGACTGTCTCGAGGAATCTGTGATTTTTGCCCAGTGATATACCACATATACAATCATGGCAGACGATTTAAATGAAAATGGAACCGCAAACGGAGACGTACCAGAAATAGAACTTATAATAAAGGTAGGTTTAATACCTATTTAGTTATCGTACTTTGTCTGGGCGTGCCGTGGCGGTTGGGCCGAGTAGAATGGCTTTCTCTGTTTCTACACCTACAACAGCTGCTAGGGCCATAAATATTTATAGTAAAATATAATAAGATATCAAAAATTAATTATCTTTGCAAGTAGGCACATTAAAATTAGCAAAAGTGTTAAAAATTGAAGTTTTGAAATTTGACCTTGTCAAACGTCAGTCTAGTAATGGCGCACTTTTCGAATAGGTGCTATGAAAATGCCAATGCTTGTATTTTAAAACGTAATTTTATATCCAAACGGATGCATTTTTGACACGCAGCAAAAAACTTTCCTGTATCAGACTACAGTATTTATCATGTTTCAACAAATTGATAAGCAAAATGTAAGGAAAAATAAGTTTGTATAAAAACGCAAGTATTTTAAATAATAATTATCTGAGTAATAACAGTCTGCAATTTGTAAAACATTTCTTTTCTATTGTAAGCGTCGTAATTATGTATTATGCACATTAGTATTAGTATTCTTCCTGATGTCATGTGAGAAAAATTATTTTATACTCAGTTTATCATTCATAGAATATAAAGATACCAATTATCTATTACCAGATTATGTAATAGATTATATAGTACCACAGTACATTAACTCATGTCGTGAATCCGTGTCGTAGTATTGTCTTTCCTTTGCTTGGCTATGCTGTGTATATTTGTACACGAGTTAGCGTCTTTCCAATGATTCATCCGCTAGAATCCGTCAACAACTGGACAACACAATCATCTGCATTGACGTCATTTTCGCCGCAATGTAAATGATTCCAGTATTAAATCCATGTTTGGAAAAGAATATAACAGGCAAATAGTCATGTTTATTTTTATCCATTTCATATTTATTTTCCATAGCTACTTTCGCTTGTGAATTGCGATTTATGTTAAATCAAATATATTTTATATTTTTGTGTTCACTGACAAAATTAAAATTCGTTTGAACTGAACCTGTACATTGTTGTCTCTATTATGATTCTCGGTATTTATAATGAAAGAATTACTAACATAAAACTGATTTTAAATGTAACAAATATATGAATAGAATATATATTACAGTGGAATAAATTATTAAACTATCACAATATAGTACATTGTTAGGTTTTTTTGTCAAAGTCATTTGTACACTGTTAAATTGACCTAGTAACGTAACAAAAATGCCTTTCATCATGGTAACATTTTCGCTTGTGTAAAAGATCTTTCTATATGCCACAAAGGCGCGAGAGTTGAGAGAGACGGCCGTCTCGGTTCACTTTCTAATATCTGAGCAGTGACTTTATTATCTCAAGGAGTCGAGTGACTAGTCAGTCTCCATTGCTTTCTTGTACTCCAGTACAACTGATTCCCGTTAATACATTACTGAAAAATTACAATCCAAATTAGTTACAATTTCGTATCTTTGTTCCTAATTAACTTCGTTTATAATTTCCTTCGTACATTCATTTTGTTTTCTGCCAGACACAAAAAGAATTGCAATAAGATATTTCACATGGTGTAGTTTGCCGTGAGAACACAACTACATATTGTTATTATGATGCTGGTATTGTTTTGTTAAAAATGTGAGACGATGTCCTGTTACGTTATTCACTTTTACTTTCTTTCGGTAAATTTTAGTGTTTCCGTAATTTTTAATTATTGTTTTTAATGGCAGCTTATTTGTATTGAATTATTTATAGGCCTGTGCATTTCCTGCACTGAGCATGCAATAAACTATTCATAAATTATGAAATTTTACCGAATATTATGCAAGTTAGTTGCGGTTGATTATGATGTAACATGTCTATTCGAACTGATGTCACATTTAGGAGTTTCCAAATTTCTTACCAAAATTATACTGATCTTATGTAAATAGCAACACATGTATACAGAAAGTATTTTAAATGTTATAATAGATTCTATACCTGTTTTGTCCAACTATTACATAACTTATTTTGGAATATTTTTTACCTAATTTGAACGAAGCCAGTTCTGGTCTCAATTGTAATTTGCATATTTTATAAAAACTAACTCAGCACACAGAAAATACGGAAAATAATTTAAATATGTGTATCCCAAAACTACTTGTGATAGTTTTCAAACCTATTGAATTATTTTAGCTTGTCCATTTTACAAATTTATTTTTTCTAAATTGGTAACGTTGCTCTCCATAACAATGGCCTAACGGGATGCTATTATTTAAATCAAGGTTTAACAATTTTAATAGTTATTTTATAGAAAAGGTAAACAATTCAGGCAAATTGGTCAAGGATAAACATATAAAAAGTAATTACGTCTTGTTTTCAGGTTATTTCTAGAAATCTAGACAATAATCTTCTTTTCGAGATATGGAATCATTCTGGATAATACAATGTTATCAATAGTATTAAATGTTGGTCACGTATCCAATGAAATATTTGCATTGATTGCTCACAATTAATTACTGATATAGAATTGTTTTCGATTAAAATATGTTTGTAATTTTTCGTATGTACCTGATACGTAAAGCAATAAAAAGATTAAACAAAAATGCGTATTAAAATCAAAGTCTGTAAATGTTCGTCATAGCAGTTCGATATGTTATGATAACTAGCTCCTAAACAAAAAACTACACGTATTTTAATTTATCTTCATTTTAGTGGGAACTTCCTTCACTATATCTTAGTCACCAAACAATGAAAAGATTTTTTAAATTAATAAAAAATTATTGAAAAAAACTCCACACTTTCACGTTGTACACAATGCAATTTTTGTAATGGACGTGGGTACTTGAAGTAAAAGGACATATTGTATAATACACAGTGCATATTCATTATTTATTGATCGAGCGGGAAGTATAGATAAAAAATCTTGAAGCATATCCAAGTAATCATCTTCAAACGTGAATAAATCATTGGATGACATCAGCATCTTTCATTCGTGTCGTGCATACTCGCGGGACGTACGTATCTAATGTAGGATCATGTTTCGATGGCGAATGTGCATTCAACAAGCGACAGAACTGCAGATTCTTAGAAAATATATTACAGATGTCACAGCAATAATTTAATTTAATTAAACAGAAGGACACCGATATGGCGAATCTCGTAGATTCTACAAGAACATTTCAAAATATTATTTTATTGGTTCTAAAAAACATTTTTTATATTTCCCATTAATACGATAATCTAGTAATCTAGTGTGAAGAAATTTTCTCCAAACTAAAATTTAGCGTAACATTGTTGTGAAGAATTGAATTTTACAAGTAACGATAATTGATTTGTTTTCTGCACTTTCGTTTATAATTACTGTAAGTGTCCAAATTTCAAAACGGTACTACTTTTTTACTTCATCATTAGTAACACATTAGTGACGTAAATTCAGCTTCACGTGCATAAACGATATTTAAAAAAAATTTATGTTGATACATTCTAACAATATCCTAATATTATTAGTAATTTATTAGATTTTCTCTCTATTTACATTAAGTTGGCATAAATTATCCTAGATAAATAATTTCTTTCATATACAATGTTCTTGTATTGTTATGTTAAACTAAAAATACCAGACATTTCATCTGGCGTAGGCAGTTAAATTTCTGAGCTTGTTAAACTTAATTCTCCAGGCAGAGAAACCAAAATTAATGTTCGAAACTAGTTTTCATTCCATGTGCGAGATTATGCACGGCTGCTTTGCGCCTAAAAATAGTCCAGTCAATGCATTCTACAAAGTCTTCTATTTTTCAAAAATTCTCCTTCATCCGGTAATCTTACAAATGTATTTTTATAATTTACATCTTAATTTTCTTATTTTCTACTTTGTATTTACAGTATTGTATGTATGTAATTGTAAAATATCTTAATATTATTTCGGTGCATTGTGCAACAACCAGTGTTATATTGATTCAGCATTATTGTCTTGGTCAATATGAATCAAGTTTGTTTGAGATAAAATCAGTTAATTGCATTGACCAATGATAAATGACTTGACTGAATATCGTTATTTATTCATGCAGCCAGTGATTCATAATTTAATTTATTATATTCACGAGTTTAAATGTCCTATTTATTATTGTCTCTAGGTCTAAAGATTTACTGTTATATAGCTAACCCTGAAATAATATATAATGTTTCATTGAAATGCCTAGATCCAAACATAAGTTTACAGTTATAGCTAATAATATTGCACGCTTTAATAGTTCTGATAATCGATGTCATTACATTGTGGCATTCTACACAGTAATCAGAAATGTCATAGCTATTTCAGTATTTGTATTTAAATATATATATTGTCATTATATTTTTTTAGTTTTTCGTTGATTTAATCTTAGTCATATCGTCATTTCTTATCTGTCTCCAAGAAGCACAATGAACTCATAAATGTACTGGTCTAATAAAAAAATTAAATTATGAGTCAAACTGGAATTTCATCTAATGAATTGTGCGTTAAATATTTAGATGTCTCATTTGAGCTTGATTAAAAGTAAAAAAGGCGGTTCACAGCTGTATAATGAAGTCATAGAAATATGTAGAATCGTCTTTAGAGGAATTAGTTTTGCGTTTTACTATTGTAACCTTCAGTTAATGTGCATATGGAAAATAAATGTTCGGTGGATAAAATTCACCTAATAATAAAGGCTCAATGCATTTTGTCGTTGAATGTTACATTAACCTGAAGACGGTACTGAATATTCTCCAGTTCAAACTACCAAACATTCTTGTGTTTTTCTGTCTTTGTTAGATTAGAATTTAGGTTATGAACGAAGGAAATTGGTACGATGAGACGTGCTGTTGTACTGCACAGATACGCGGCATTAGAAAGCGATAGTTGTATTTACAACGCAATTTTGTAATATGTTTAAATGTTTCGAACGAGACGTGCTCGATGCTTTGGCTTACCTCAGTTAAGGTTACACGTGAGGTTAGCGCAACATCGTCTAAGATTTATTATTCAATAACTGAGTTTCTTATTTGAAAATCATCTTATAATTGCAGTATATACATACGCATGCTATTTTCCCCTGAGTGTATTTGATGGTGTGAGTGCATGGTCAATTCAAAACAAACCAGATTTTGGACACTAATATTGTGCAGTTATACCCTAATTTGTCTTTCAATTAACACTGCACATTATTTTTACTAATCTTTTTGGTTTTATTAGTCGGTCATGTATCATATACATATACAATATTCTTAGTTTTGTAAAACTGAATCATTTTGAATTCCGACTGAATAAAACTCAAAGTATGTCACGTATCTTATGTTTAATGTTTGCATTTTATGTACACTCATGGAACCCATTGAAGTTTTTACTATGACCATGAAATTATCTAGAAAATGTAAGTAATAACTGTTCACTCAAGTTTCTCAACAGCTAAACGCTGAAAACGTTTGTTTAACGAGTGACAGTTGTGTGTGTTTTACTAATGCCGTTAATTTCATTTACGTTCTAGAATGTTATCTATATCTTCTAATCCGTAAATATGCACACATATTCCACTTTCGAATTTTATATATTATATAATGATTTTATATTTTTATAACAATCGTAAATTACTATTTCATTTGAAGGAAATTAATTAATTCTGATTCAATTTTTATAAGCAGTTAAATATTTTAATGGTTCAAAACGTGTATATAAATGAAACATTTAGATGAGTATCGCTTAAAACTTTGCAAGGGATGTATTTTAGTAAAGTACTTTGTAGTTTTTTTGCATAATAATCTAATTTACATACTAATACTGTTTGTACAAGTGTTTACACATACATATATACTTCCATCTTTAGTTATAATAGCCTCTTAAAATTTAAGCATTGTTATTTCCTCTATTTCATTGTATGATAATTATTAATATATGCTGCTAGAAATTCGATAGTAAATGTTGTGAGTATATACTGAAATTCTTTATTCAAAATAAATAGGTTTTACAAAGCAATCTTATATTTTTAGAAGTATATCGCAAGAGTTAAATTGCATGTTATTTAAAAATAAATTGAACTCTGAAAACATTTACATATGCAAAGCTTCCAAGAGCATTTAATTACATAAACAATCTATTTTTATGATTATACACTGACAGTGACCTGCACTATTGAGAAATCACTTCATTGCATTGCGTATAGCAACTGTTCCAACTCGAGTTTTATTCAAACATTTACATGAGTAAAAATCAAATAAAAGCAGGCATTGGTTTGCATGCTGCAGAAGTTTACGAAAGTCAGTCAGTTGTTCAGGTTTGCTGACCTTTTGAAATGTTCCATACTTAAGCCAATGTACTTATATTTTCGTAGGTGTTACGAGCATGTGTATACCGGTAAAAAGGATATATGCTTATCTGAAATTGAATCCGTTTCCCACCGGGCTGATATGAAAGTCAAGCGGTTTATTTACCGGTTTAAGCATGGCTTATAATGAATATTATTTCTCTTAAATAGCAGACGGGAGAGCTGATTATTTAATGTCTGCTCCGCTCATTTACTCGAAAGTAACTTGAGAAATAGTAATTGGTTTGATCAACTTACTACTTAAACGGATATCTACTTTCTAAGACTAGTTTTTGAGCTTTGTTTTGCACTGATCATTTCTTATACCATCGTTCAAGATCAGACTTGTTGATTTTTGTATGTTGTACGGAATGTGAAACTGATCATAATTTTTCTATCATTTTTATTCATCTGTAAAAGTAGTTGGACGGCATATGCTTTTTATGTATTTAGTGAAATGCACTTAAAACTTTTATTATTTCTAATATTTAATTGACGTGGAATACACGATACACGTACACATCTGCGCAAAAAAATGTTTAAACCGAATTTACGTCATTCAAATCAACTTGGTTTTTATGTTGTCACAAAAAATTCACGTATATTCTATGGCCTATCTCGTACACGTATGATGTTATTATGTAACTATGTGCATATGTAGGTACGTAAGTTCGTACAGGTATAAACAATGACCTTGGCTTCATGAACAACCGTTACAAACCATTCATGACTTTATCAACTTCTATTTTTACCATTTTTAAGAGATGAAAATGTTGACCGACTTTCTTTCACTTGTGACATCTAACTTGTGAAGTTGGAACTGAAAATATCAATCAGATATTTATGCAAATACATATATATGAATCAGCACAGTATAATAAAGACTGGTTTCACTATCTAAATCATTAATATTTATAGAACTCCTCTTGTTCTTGCACGACAGTCTATCATTCTTTTGTTCTGGGCTGCTAGTTATTGTATGGAATTTTTTTAGAACCTTTTACAAAATATTTGTTTTAATGAAAATCAGAAATAACATTTAACAAATCGGCATAATTAATATTTAGTTAGTTTTTAAAAATTTGCAATAGTACAATTATCTATGATTAAGCTGTTAATCTGACATTTTTATCTTATCTCAAGTACTGATAACATTTATTAAGTACTAATAAGCTAGGCGATATTTCATCGCGAGTCCGATAAGATAAATAGTACATAAATAATATTTGTAATTCACAACAATTGTATTTATACATGTGGGGATTTCTATTTTTTCACTGTAATCTTCTAGAGTACTTATATTGTAACGTGTTAAAGGCCATTGTAGATATAGCAACAATTTATTTGTTTTTATGAAAATATCGGTATAGTGAACTGTGGCTAGTGTCCTCCTGTAAAGGCCGTCATATGGCCTCACATAATTATTATCTCCTTAACACCGTCATGCTTGTTGTTTGATTTTTTGACAACGCATTACACTTACATAGTACATATGTATATCAATGTCATTCGCTAGCATGTAGGGTACTACAGGTGACCTGTTGAACCAAATCCAAGCATGTTAGTACAAGTTAGCTGTATCAAAACACGGTATGGCATTGTTGTTTCCTAGGTCACATCGAAAACACGATGATGTCCTAGTCGAAAACTGTTACATGTATTCAATTGCAAACACATACAATGTATGGCTTCGCTTTGTTTTTGTCAGATGCACTTGCTAATGCGTAAGACGTTTAGTGGATAGTCAACACTTACACTGTATGCAGTAAATTTATCAGTAAATTAATCTTACTGCCTGCGTCTAAACATTGTTACAGGAAATGTCATTAAAAGTAGAAGATAGGTTTAGAGGTCGGTATGTTTCCATTACATGAAGTATGTATCAGAGAAAGAATATCAGGTCAGAAATGGAATTAATTCTCAATTCATTTTAACATCACATGTGATATAAATTGCCTAATGTATACACAATGGTGTACAATTGTTAATAATTTGACTACATATTATTAACTAGTGTTTTATTAATATATGCGTAACATACAGAAGATGGAAGTCCAATTTTGCTATATTTCAGTGTCAACATATGAAACATTCAAAGAAAACAAATTGTCTTGTTAGATACATAAATCTTTAAAAACTATAAACCAAATAAAATTCATAACTGCACTTTACAATCCCCATATTAGGTCTGATGTTATTTTTACCATAAATTGCACATCCTTGGCACATATTCACCGCTTGATTTATATATCTCGTATTATGTTGACACAAGTCAAGTAGTACGAAGTAAACAAATGCGAAATGTAAATTAGTTTAACGCAGAATCATATTACACAAAAATTATATAATTATCCATTAGCCTTGAGTTCCAGTTTTGTTTTTTTATTGCAGTATATTACATAACATTTCTAGTATAATATAATTTATAACACTATGACTATGGTACATCTCCGAGATGTAATCCAATATCTCTATGCACTGTTGTGCTATTTTATAATAACAGTTTTTCATTTACGGAAGGACATGTGTCTACCTGTATTACTATTTTTAATACATAATTGGTTATACATAACGGTTGTGCCTCAGACTCTATAATTATATCGAACAAAAACAGTATTTAAAATATTACATTACGTGTGCTGCAAATATTACTAGAAACCTATTATGAATTATACACATTACTCATAGAGTATAGTCTATTACATTTACAGTATACCGTTACATCGACCAGAAGTATCGAAGCATTGTTGTTAGAAATGTTCAGCGATTTGAAAATTCAGTGTTAAGTCAGGCTTAACGTTATCAAATTGCTCTAAACAATGTCATCAAATATTGAGAACACTGTAAATTTATTACGTTAAGTGACAAAGTCATTTCAGTTGTATTTTGTATTGTAATACTTATTTGCGGTGCCTGTATATGCAGTGGATGGAGGGGTTCCGAAATGAATAATTCAAATCAAATATAGTTGTCACTATTTTAATAAATTTGAAAATACTTTAATATTTAGCCATTTCCTTAACTATTTACTACTAGGGACTCCAAATATATTAACACTTCAGTTCAGAAAATTTGTAAAAGCTGCACTGTTTACTTGTGAATATGGATTTGCGTTACATGTACATAACTGTTTATGAAGAGATGTTCCGTATGATATATTATTGTTGGTGGTATATTTGGGTTATATTGCCGCACCTTGATGCATGTACACTGCACGCATTCTGAATCACATTGACACGTAGGTGTACTGGACTATGACATTAAAACTATGTCGCTTGCCATTAAATTGTGTCACACATTCCTCATATTGTTTCATGCAATGCTATCTTTGATCTTTACTGCAGCATCACCTCTACAATAACATAACATTATTATTTGTCAATTATACGTCATTTAAACTTTAACCGTGATGATATTTAAATAGTTTAATAATACTTGACTATGATAATATGACAATATTTGTATAAATAAGTTTTGTGAACATAAACATAGTGAAACAGCTTTTGTTAATATGTACGTATGTATTAGTTTTTGATGTGAATTCTGCCACTAGTAATGGCTGTCGGTTATTTTAACGGATATGTTATCGATGACGTAAGGTTTGTGGCCATGTGGTTAGCACATTCTAGTATTCGAAGTGTGCACATATAAGAAAATGACGAATGTTTTAAAAGTTATGTACAACATTGGCAATGTTGTTTTTATAGAACGGAAAGTTCATATATAATTTTATGTTAGCACACACGTACACATGTACAGGTATAAACATACTCTTTCTAATAATTGATATTCCATTGTCCTGTCCATCTGCTTGATTGATTTGCAAAAAAACAGATTTTAATTATATTTTAACAATAAGCAAATAGGTTTTGTTTTTTATCATAATTATGAAACAAAATACCTGGCAATGTGGTCGCAAGGATATAGGCGTATGTCTGCAAAATCCAAGAAATAACCATGCTAATATGGTTATAGAAAGAGACGCGGATTCGATTCCCGCCTCAGATATTGCCATACATGTGATTCGCATTTCACAACAAACTGCCTTGAAAGACCCCGGATAAATAGGACATGGTGCGATTTTGTATTTATGTAGGTGAATTAAATTATTACGAGTACAATTAAGTAATACAATGTTATTTTTGATCCAGGCGTCCACAATAGACGGAAGACGCAAGGGAGCATGCCTGTTCTGTCAAGAGTATTTCATGGACCTGTACCTGTTGGCTGAACTGAAAACCATCAGCCTGAAAGTAACGACAGTGGATATGCAGAAACCTCCACCAGATTTCCGCACCAACTTTGAAGCCACTCCACCTCCCATTCTGATCGACAATGGTCTCGCTGTTCTCGAAAATGAAAAGATCGAAAGGCATATTATGAAAAATGTACCGGGTGGACATAATTTGTTTGTTCAAGTAAGCGCAACTAGCATAACTGTTACTTATATAGAAATAATACCTATATCTATCTATATGTATGTTTGTTTATTGGTTTGTAGGATAAAGAAGTGGCCACACTGATTGAGAACCTATATAGCAAGTTGAAATTAGTGTTAGTAAAGAAGGACGATGCGAATCGGGCGGCGTTGTTGTCACACCTGCGTAAAATTAACGACCATCTGGCGCGACGCGGCACCCGGTTCCTCACCGGAGACACAATGTGCTGTTTCGACTGTGAACTGATGCCGCGGCTGCAGCATATCCGAGTGGCGGCCAAGTATTTTGTGGACTTTGACATCCCCACGGAACTGGCCGCGCTGTGGCGTTACATGTACCACATGTACCAGCTGGATGCGTTCACGCAGAGCTGTCCCGCCGACCAGGACATCATAAACCATTACAAATTACAGCAAATGCTGAAAATGAAGAAGCACGAAGAACTAGAAACGCCGACTTTCACAACTTCGATTCCGATCGATGTCAGCCTTCAGGATTAGGTAGCTTTTCTAATCTTAGCTTTGTCAGTTATATAATTGTATACATTTAATTCACTTAATTTCGTTTTACATACATATATATATAGGTAATGTCCGCCGCACTCTGTATACCTTGATCATGACCGTTCATATTTAACTACTACTCTGTAATGCAAGTAGCAATATATATATATCTGTCTGCCTTCTTACATATACCAATATGTATCTGTGTACAAGTATGCATGTGTGTAACGATATGATGCGGTATGTCTATACATACGAGCTGCAAGCAAGAGAACGCAACTCGCAACACGTTTATAAACAAGTGCGTTTATTAGAAATAAATGTTTTTATACAAACGGTGTGATCAATACAGTACAGATTTATTTTGAGCCTTATCATATGTATAATTTTTACTAAAATAATAATAAAGAAATGTTTTCAAATCAATGTATTTTATAAAATAAATATTTATCTTAACAATACAATTTAGACTAAGTTCATTTACTATCATAAATGTTTCGACAATACTGTCTGTACATCAGGTATGTATTTTATTTGGTGATTGTACGCTTCCCGTGGTAGCAAGGCCTTGAGAAACATGAATGTCATGACTGCAGTCAGGCCCCAGATCCTGTGCGGTCCTCCTAAATATATCGGTGCACAATAAGTACCGCGGAACTGAGTGTGTCCGTGTAACTTCGGGTTGCACAATTGTTGTAGCGTCACCGTGAATACTTCTTCCACTTCACTTGTGTTCAATGCGAGATTGTCAAGTGACATGTTACGTTTCAGACATCCCACCACAGGTAAAATAGTCATATCTTGCCGGGCTATCGGATTTCCACATCCCCACAACTCTATATCCTCATGTGGAATACCCAACTCCTCTTCTGTTTCCCTAAGCGCAGTGTGTTGTAAAGATTCATCACTGTCATCTGCCATGCCGCCAGGAAAACTCACTTGGCTTCGATGTGTTTTTAAAGATGTTGCTCGCAAGGAGTACAAGATAGATACTTCGTCGCCCTTAACATAGATGGGAATCAAAACTGCCGCTTTACGTTTCACTTGCTTCGCGCCCTGTTTTACCAACATGTCACGAAATTTCTTCATGCAACTGTCTCGGTTTTCATGTGTTAATACCACATTTGCCGAATATAGGCTATACAGTCGCACTGACATGGAATGTTTCACTAATTTATTAGTAGAAAATAACATTTTGTTTGTATTATATAATATGTTCATTAATAAGTTTGACGTATAACACAGAATTTTGAAGAATACTTTTACACTGACATTTACTGTGACATGTCGATTGCAGCGACACGGAGCGAGTGATATTTAAACTACATATGAAAGGTAAATGTAAAGTATAGAAAATTAATTAAATTATATTTGTACTGACTATTTAATTTATCAGTTTAGATTAATATATGCTAATAGATTTATTTCTTGATATAATTATTCGGAAAACCAATACAAATTTATCTAATCTTGTTACAATTTCAGAAATATGTTATCTGTAGTGTTAACTGATAAAAAAGGGAATACTGAACCAATAAATGTTTTAACCGTAAAATTTATTATATTTTTACAAGAAATATACAAAGAATTGAATAATAATGAGCATTTTTAGAGATGATTTTTGATACATTTTATATTAGTTTTATATATATAAAAATATACAAGTGACATTTAACTTGTTATGTACAATATATTACTATATACTATTGATTTAAGTCCGTTTGGTTTATTCGTAAATGGGTCCGTCTTCACATTTTGATCGTTTCACAATGGTGATTTCTTCTTCACCTCGTGATAGGCGAGCTTGTTTCGCACACTCGAACAGGCAAGGATTGCTGTACGTCTTATGATTGGACCCACACACCGGACTTAGTATCCTTGGACACGGGCATCTTTCTTCTGCTGGTAGATCAGCAGAGAATACTGCCACAAATACTGCGATAATACACAACGCTGCGAATAATACACGCATTTTGATATAGATAAAATATATTCTTCTCTATAGATTCAGTGTAACTGTAATGGTACTCGTATTTATATACCTGGTTATCAGTTATCAATATTGCTTGTGGAAGGAGAGATATAAATAATCATTATCTGATAAAAATTGATATAATTTTAATGAAGTATCTTAGTTACAAAAATTAAGTTTCGTATAGAACACATGAGAGTTACAAATCATTTAAATAATAATAATAATGTTAGAGTTCATCTTTTGTTTTTCTTTTGCAATCACATGCAGATTTTGATTCTGGTTGTGGGACATGTTCCATGTCATCTAAAACTTGCACAGGGCTTATTACACGGTTACTCCATTTCTGAAAAAATAACACATATTATGAAATATTGCATATTCCTCTTATGTACATATTCCTGCTTACATGAGTAACACAATAAAGTAGATAAGATCTCAATGTGTTTGTATTATGATAAGATTGATATGTTGATAAGAGATGAATGTAATAAACAATGACTAATAATACGACTCATTTCTCAAATATATAATTGCTCTACAGTTTTCTGATGCAACAAGTTGTTCAGATACTTACAGATTACTATTATTAAATAGGTTAATTTTCAAAACAGTAATAAATATTCGAATATAATCGCATTAGATTTGCTACATACTAATGTGGTTACTATATAATATAAGTAATTCAAATGCCATTAAGATTATAATCAAATATGTCAGTATTACGTTATTATTATTAAAGATCTTTAATAATAATAACACTGACGATGAAATTCGGAACTGATATGATATATAATTCTAATGCCGTTTTTAAAAACGTAGCCACAAATAATACTTACTGATAATAACGTGGCATAATAGCAAAGTACATCTTGTGGCATCAAATTTTCCCTGGCAAACTGTTGACCTTTCAATGCGATTTTGTTTGCTTCTTCATCATTATCCATAGCCCACTGTACGCGTTCAACCAAATTAGATAAATCTTCATTAACCTGAAGATAGTGAGATCCCGCTTCCAGAGATTTATAGAACCACTCGTAATATTTGGAGTCTTGTTTGAAAACTAACGAATCACCAGCTAACAAGTATGGGAATCGGTAAGCTGCAACTGTTCCATCAATATTCAACTGGTACTTATACTGTAAAAGAATATTCTGAAATGATGCGGTAACTTAAATATTTACTAGAACTTACGTCAAAGAAGCTGAAGAATGAAACATGTTCTGTTTTAGGTCCATATTTATCTATTACTTCCTTTGCAAAGAAAAAGAAATTTGTCAGCGATACATTGAACATATCTGGGTACTGACGACTAATATCAATTAAATTCAGTCTTCTTTGATTGGAATCTCTGCCCCTCCAGAATACTTTTGGAATTTTTTCTTTCCATGTATATTTTATGTTTCCTTGTACAGATAGCATATCCAACATGACTCTGATATAATAAATAAAACATTAACATAAAACATTCTGCTATATGAATGAGTTTTGTAGACTATATTAGTTTACCTTCCCATATTTTCTAAAGTTGATTCTGTAATATCATATGTTGGCATAACTATGTCATAACTATCATCACTAGCACACCAAGAAAATATTGGCAAAGCTTTACGATCTTTCGAAGCCAAAGGCCAATCACCTAAGTTAACAAACAATTCCAAATCTGGTAGCTTGACTTTCCTGGCAAGTGACAACAAGATGCCATCCATGAACATGTTAAACCCAACATATTTACCGTAACATTTCCTATAAATCTTAAATAATGTTAATGATTTTCAATCTGGTATCTTCTGTACAAGTTACCTCGTTATTTAAGACTACATAGTTACATATACTATGACTAGTTGGTTTATTGTAAAGTGATAATATCGTAGGTTTTATCTCTGTAAAGTTGACAACAGAGAACTGTTTCAAGTCTTCATCTATTTGTGTATATGTTGTTTTACACTGATATTTGTCTAACCATTCCGAAATGTTTTCTTGTGGGCAACTGCACTCATCTGCATATACATCACCAGATATAACATATGGTGAATTACCAACATGTTTGTGCTTGTGTGTAATTTCTATTTTCAAATTGTAGCAAGTTTCATACAATTTATAACGAACAATGAAAGAACCATCCTTTCTGTCCAATACGTTCAACCATATTCTACAATTCACGTTGTATTTATTGACTCCATGAATGTTTATATTGAACACTGGTAGTGAATGTTGTATCCTGTAAATTGTAAGTAACAGAAATAGAATCTGTATCAAACAGGTGTTGTAAATCATGTTACCTTTCGTAACTAAGTCCACTTTCTATGAAAAAATACCTGGCTGGCATTACAATATCTCCTGGAGATAATCCAGGCCCCCATACTTTAATATTATTAACTTCTATTTCTTGGCAAAGACAATAAAAAGAAACATTTATAAAAATAATGAAACCTAACCTCAACGAATGCATCGTAATTTTCTACACATATATTGAACACATTTAGATTTGAAAACAGTACCTAAAATGAATCACGCACAATTATCCCCAAAACTTATGAAAAATATTATAAACATTAAAATTGTTTCAGGTCAAACACCCTTCCAATGTTAATACATCACACACACACAATAGCGCTTCGTTACGTTTAGTTACAATTGCAACTTCACGTTTTATCATATGTACGATGGGTTGCCTACCGCATGAAATTTTACTTACAAGAAGCACTCAATAAAAGACACTAGCGCACTGGCCGCTGGACATGAATTTTAAGACTTTGGCGGAGACATTGTACAAGTACATACTAATATTTAATAAATAATGTAATAGAGGATACTTGAGGTTTTTAGAAATAATAAAACTATGTAATACATACAACATTTTTTAATTTTATTTACAAACAAGTATCTACTTAAAATATATTTTACATTTCTACATAATTATAGGCACACATTATCGCAATAAACTATAATATTTATAAAATTTGTTATTTATATTTATATACAGTATAATATGGAATGTAAGTATAGCGGGAAATTAAATATATTTCTATAGCAATATTAACATTTCAATTCTTTATCACTTTTCAATATGTATTCCAATTTTATAAATATATTTTCCTTTCCTTAACTGAAACAAATAAATGTATATGAAATAAACTGAAAATATTTTTTATATTCATGTAAGCAAAGCATTATATCAAATAAAATTGTACTGTTATACTCTGTAAGTAATATATTTATATATTACGTTTTAAGCTACATTTTAATTGTAGACTAAATAAACATGATTATATTTAATACTTTTTTAATCAATGAATATTTTAAAATGTAATTATAAAATAGATTTGGAAAGAAATGTTCTTAATCTATGATCTAATTATTAATTTGATTAAGATAATATTGCTAGAATATGTTCTGTGTTACGTAGATATTATAATTTGTTCTACATATTGTTAAAATAAATAGAAATAATTACATACAGAGTACAATAGTAAAATGAACGAATGTGTGGTACTTTGATCGATGAATAAACAACAGGAAGATGATGATGATGTGTGTAACTGTCTCATAACAATACAATAGATATAATTTCAACTATAAATGTGCTAATATTTCCATTTCTGTTGACTGATTGCTACTGCCGACTTCAGGATTTGTCGTGGACATTTGCGAACCTGACACGGTGACAATAACTGGATTCTGATCAGCCTTTTGAACGATAGTAACAAGGTTACCATCCTTTGATGTCTCCAAATCACTGCCGCTCGAACTTTTCAATAGCATCCTCAACGGTGGAATTTCATTTTCCGGCGCAACCTTCAAACTATCCAAGGTCATGTTCTCCAGTGCGATCTCTTCTTCCTGATTGGCTAATATATTTACAACGTTAACTACGGATCCGTCGTGATTGGATTCAGACAGCGACAGTGACTGTTCTCTGCTATGCACTGTGTTATCCATGCTCGGCTGCCGGTTCGTACTCGTACGTGATCGGTAGCTTGGCGGGCAACTGTACTCTGATTGCGTTGCATCCCGTCTATTCGACAGTGGAGCCCTGCAATACAAAAGAACGTAGTACATCATTTACAAATATTCTTTACGATCATCATGTACTGGAAATGGTTTGAAATTCAAAAATGAATGAACGTAATTCGTTGTCTATTTAACGCAGTACATATTACATTTTATAGAAGAATATAATCTATTTATATGTCTGAAGATGTATACCTTAATAAACTGCCAGCATGTGACCTATATGTAGGCGGAGGCGAAACGGCATGTTGAGCATTTGTTATTTGTGGGGTTGCTCCCCTGTCCAGAAGCAGAAGTCGTAACCTATATTCCTGCATGCTGGCCTGGTAGCTGGGTGGAGGTGGCCGGTACTGGAACTCCGGGTATATCATAGCTGCATACGGATGATGTGGTCTCCCATAGGATGGTGGTAGTCTAGGCACGAACCTTCTAGTACATATTTCAGCAGAGTCACTTGATTCAAGTCCCAGCATCGCCCGACATGATGGTGCATCGTGGGATGTAAGTCGCCACGCGACACCACTGACAGTGACCAACACTATGCCAACACCTGCAAATAAATTTAACCATAGTTAACAAAAGAATAGTCTATGTTATGTTAATAAATAACAATGTAAAATCAGACGAATATGATTAAAATAATGTTTACATAGATTTTCTTATTGCAATTATTGCATCCAAAATAGTCTCGAAAGATATACAATATAGTGAATATAATTCTGTAATTAATTTGTAGCCCGGCATACGTAACGAAATAAATGAATAAGTGACAAGCTGTTGAAGTGACTGTTAAATAAAAGTACCGTTACGTACATGAGTGCAGTGGGAGACAAATTGCCAGTACTTTAACCCCGACTAACCATTCGACAAGCACAAATTACTTTGTTTTAATTTGTAAGACTTCGGATATTTCAGGAAAGAAACTACATACCTACACACTAACTCATTCTACTCCTAGATGGACTCAGTGTAATGTTGTTTGGCTTTTTATATCTCTAATGCATGCATGTACTGCATGTTGATAATACTCAGGCCCAATTTCCATATTACAAATTTAATAGAGAATCCATTAACAGAGTTCGATAAAAAAGCTGCAGTTATAAAACGATTAATTTGCCTCTAGAGAGCGTATTGGTTTGTGCTGTTAAACACAAATGTGGACGCTTCGGTTCGCCAGACATTTTTAAAACCGTTTTTATTTGTAATCTATTAAAACTTAATTAGCTCAATTTAATTCCCTACACACTATACAGCGCTTTAGGATTTTACTGCATTCAAAATGGAATCTGGATGTAGTTTTTAATACATTTGGTTTGCTACACTGGTCGAGTGCATTGAAAATAGCTAGATTTATGTTGGTATTAGTACTTTCATGTAACTAATGTACCATTGTTGTATGCGAACAGATCGATAGATTTACAAGTATGTGCGTGTGCGAGTTTAACGTGAAATAAACAATGAAAGAGACTGGTGAACTGTACATGAAGAGGACAGGTCGGAACAGGACAGGGAACAGCTGTGTAATGGCACATTCCAAGCGTACAGCGGTGCCGGACCGTAAGCACAGGTGTGTATCGAAGCGGGCAGCGTGCGCGCGAGTTCGCGATTTCACATGTCTGTCTGTCGTTACGCGTCTTGCTTCTCGCCGACAGGCGTCAAGTGAAAAATCCCACTGAATTTCTATTTCACAACTTTTTTACACTCGAATTCACCAGAGATCCCGTTAAACTCAGGAGGTGTAAAACACTGTTCTATGTTTTTTTGTGCGTGCTAAACGCTGTTTTGTTAGTTAAATTCTGCGCTATTTATTTCTAGGTCAATATAATTATATTCAAATTAAATTGAATATCATTTTAGCCGATACAAGTGAATTATATTTTACATATTTTGGAGAATATTACCTAAATTGCGATATTTAATCCTAGATTTAATTAATAATTTAATATCTATTCCAGATTAATATTACATGTTTTAATAAATTGAAATGAACTCGTCAATATTCTGTTTACTCGCATTTTACATATTGTTCAAATACATTAGTTATTTTAGATCAAAATACCTAATTAAATAAACACTGTAATACATATATTATTTACTCTCATAAATAGTCTCCAAACGATTCACTGTTCTATAGATGTACAAGTATACAAGAAGATTCAACATATACTCACCGATCATAAGTAATGAAACCGTGAGATGGTCTCTTCCGGCAGGTCGCATGGCTCCAAGAACTGTACCGACTAGAACGCAGCACACGGCCACTAGTGCTATGAGCGCAATGAACCATCGCAGTGAGCCGGGCCTGTTCACCAGGAAACCACAGCAACTCTTTGGTTGATGTTCCTCTGTGGAATACCGCGGCCCCAAACGTGATCGACACCTGAAACATAAAACTTCATTCAAGATTTTTTCTCAGAGCATACCGCAGATGTTCACATGGCATTCCATGTTTGCAGTTCAATTAGTAATTATGCAGCCGCCGGTTTTGTTTCCGTGGCGGATGCGTTGCAGCATTTAAGGCGCAGCATCCATTTTCATACATGAGTGAACGCACGGAATGTAGAAGCGTTTGCGTGTATGGTGATGAGCCAAGCACCGAAACAGTGAAAATGAAATATTTAACATGTGTACGCCAGTTCAACAAAGAGCCATACTACAACGTTGGAACAATTAAGTTACTTAATGTACATTTAATGAAAGATATAAAAGCCTTTGCTTGAAAACTGTCATTAGCAAAGAAATTATTCCTCATAAATAAAAATTACCTCCAACAAGAAAAGGGCGGTACAGTGTAATTTATTCGGATGCCTTAAGGAAGCACAACAGAATAGAATCAATGACCTGAATGATTTCGAAATGCTAACTTTGATTCACAATAAAAACAACAACAGGGTACTCAGTGATGATGAATGAACTGAATGAATTTTTTATTGTACATTGTAATTTAGGCGGAAAAACAGAAGCAAGTTTAGCTCAGTCGTCTGTCGGGACGATCGTCCGACCTTCAGTGACGGTGCAAAAACCTTTTTTCAGCTGTAGCGAATCCATGTGTTTTTCGTAACAAGGACGTTATACGTATGCGAACGAACATTTTCGCATTATCTAGAGCGTATAACTGCACTCTCACGATAGCATTTACAGCCAGCGGTCTGTAAACTACAAAACAGAAACACTGAATACATATATTGATTGTTGCTTGAGGTGCATACTTAGTAGTAAAATAGGTTATGGTAATGACATTTCAACACAGACGTGCAATTCTGTTTATTTTTCCCACAGTATTCTCATTTCTATACAAGAAAATTATGACATTAATAGAAGATTATACCATACTTTCATTCAAAAAGATTGTTATTTGATTAAATA
This sequence comes from Calosoma granatense, assembly GCA_022063505.1. NCBI lineage: Eukaryota > Metazoa > Arthropoda > Insecta > Coleoptera > Carabidae > Calosoma > Calosoma granatense. The sequence continues at coordinate 456,855 of JAGJTL010000036.1, forward strand.
TATAGTGTACATGCTTCTTTCTCGTAGAAACTTTAAATCATTTTACAGAGTAATGCTAAAGTATTAAAGTTAGAAGAAGTAGGCAAGAGTGTAGTAGTATCACAAGGTGAAGAAGAAACAGTGTACTATTTTTATACAAGCGTCTTACGTACAGAATAACAACCCCACGAAATGATGAACGCGAACCAACCACGTTTCGCTCGGAACTCTAAATTTATAACACAAACTTCCTTAACCAAAGTCAAACAAAGGTTATGGCGTTTACTTAAATCTGAATGCAGTCAGAACAATACGTGCGCGACACTATTCCCATTGGTTTATGAGCATATTAATATCAGAATCAGTAGACGGGAGATCGCAGTATGCAGTGCTCAGTCAGTACACCAGTTTATATTACATTAGGTACATACTCCTATATGATTCTATCGCACTGCATTGTGCGAATGCTTGCCACCTATCCGTATTGCGAGTTTATTGGATATATATATACGTACACATCAGCCGGAAGTTTCTGACTCCGGAGGAAATTGTTAGTTTTCCAATTTTAGATATTTTAACTAGAGATATTTTAAATTTTAAATTAGTTTTTTACGAGTTTCATGCACGGAAATTTGCACTACCGGTCGTATTCATGCCATTTCATATCATTCATATAATTCATATAATTCCCATTGCGATGCAGTGATTTGAATAACAGAAAATGTAATATGTATTTATATTTTACTAGCCGTATAACACACTTGAATGAGCGAGCGCCCGAGTGAGCAATGTTATATAGCAGCAGAGTATAATTTAAAATTACGAGAAATAAAGTTCTGTTAGAAGTTTAGAAAAGTCAACTATTAGCAATATAAAGTTCTGATATATTGTTGTTATAACTATAAGATTTGTCAATGTCGTATGTTATTTGAAGGAATTTTCTTCAAAGCATAAGTATTTTCTACAAATTCAGGAAGATACCGAGATAGTTCAATAATAATAAAGTTAATGTTACGCTAGGTTTTATGTTCAAATACATTTCCTTCATACAATGTCATTAGTTGAAGAATGATGCGTTTAGAGATAAAAGTTTCCAGGATAATTATATTCATTTAAATACCCTTGAGTGAAATGAGAGTATTAAGCGAAACGAAGAGTTTAAAATGTTCCAACAATAAGATAAGCTTGTCATTTGTTTTACGTTATTCCGATATTAGAGAGCGGCGACAGTAATCGCTGCATGGCGCTAGGTATCTCTGCCCGTAATACTGTAATCCGCAAATCTTTAGTCCGGGACCAAATAATAAGAAATCTCGAGACATATTTCCGGTACGTTTGCTCCCCTATCTCTGAACTTCATGCGGTTTCCGTAGCACTTTACTCAAATGTTTACGATTTTAAAAAATCCCAACGTACAGTTCATTTCGCAAATGGATTTCCACATGAGTAATAATAGCATGAAAACTGAACTATCGACCATTATCATCGGAATACCGAGTCGACCGGTAACAGTAAAATGCGTATTCAAACAACGTACCGCATACATAATAGTGCATTCGTCTAATAAGCAGCCTTGTGCACCGAACTGCATCGTCACATATAGATTCGTCAAATGCATGTTTGCAACATCATACATACAATACTCGACCGTACAAAAGCCAATAACCACCGCAACTAGAAGAGTTCACATCATCAAGTAAGCCATGGTCGGTCGGTGATTGAATATATATATGTACATGACGTGTACACACCCCACCCACAACCGCCCAATGTACAACAAATACAAACAAACATACGCAGCAGTCATCACACGCGTAACACAACACAACAATTAAAGTACAAATACCATTTTAATTGCATGCTCATAAAATTACAAACACACGTACATACATATGTGTCATAGTATGTGTGTGTATGTGTACCTTAATGACAGAATTGGGCGAGGTTCAAGGATCGTTAATAATGCTTAATGTGTAAAAAAAACGTAAATATATGGAGCGTTATTCGTAAGAATACACAAAAGCTTTTACGACGATATTACAGGATATCCAACACATGTGTGAGCCTAGCTGAAGTAATCAAGAAAATGATATGTAAGCTACTAAATGCATTCATTCATCATTTTAATGTCAAATAAAAAAAAACACTACTGTTTATCTCATACATGTGGCCGGGAGAAAGAAGAATCTGAAATAGAAGCTGCTCGTTGTCTGTTAGTAATTTCATGTTTCTGTAGAACATGTTTGATTGATTTGAATTGTAATTCCGCCAAGTAATAACGTTTTGTTACAAAGTAAGCATTTCCTATATTATGCTCATTGTTCCGTATATGACGTTTGCAAGAATTACGGTTCACAGTGTCACAGATGCGGGTCAGATTTTATGAAGTATCCGCTGTCAATAACCCAATCAAAACATTATAGTATTACAATGTGATGCGATTTTGCTGAATGTGCAAATTTTTGGGACCGCTGAGCTGTTCGACGAAGCTTGGCGGCCATTTGGACCAGACGAGGAGCAAACATTGCATTACGTAGTCTAGCAAAAGCTCGCCAGTGTCTGCTTACATGTCGACAGGCGGCTGGCCGGGCTGACTGCACTCTAGGTAGGATACCATTCTCTCAATGCTGTTTTTCATTCCACAAAACTGTTCGGTGCTGCGGAGATCAAATAATCTTTGAAATTGGCCCCGGATTTTCTATCTTGTATGTAAGAATATTTATTTGTTTATCGAAGATAAACGCATTTAATGACGTGGAAAAATAATGTATATTTTATGAAAGATATTTTTATTACTTTTATTTTATTATTGAGATTATGAATGGCAATAAAAAAGTTTATGGCAGAATATAAACGCCGAAGATGAAAAAATATAATTTAACTTTAATTGTTCGAGAGGGGAATTAAATTGAAAAGGGACGAACATAACACATACATATTGAATGAAAGGGTTACAGCTACGAAAATGTGCTAATTTTTCTGCTATGTGGTGTAAAAAGGAAGTAGTTAATTATACCGCTAACAAATGTTTAAGTGCTGATAAAATTGTTTCGTTTAGAAGGATCGTCAAAGGGGAAGATTAAAAAAGCTAATTAGTTGTTCTTTTCCCTAACAAATTATACGGGCTTAATTATAGATGTAGCACACCGCACCGCACCACACCGTGCACCCGTCCCGATCAATAGCCAGCTTGTTGAACTCTTTCCGTAGAAAATGAAACTTCAAAGCGGAATCGTATCGTGAAAGAAATGAAGATTGCACGCCCCACTGCTGCTTAAGTGTGAAACTCATTTAATTATCGCTCGAGATGTTCTGAAGTGATGATAACATATTATTCACTGGGCGTACTTTAATGCCTATAATGCCTATTAAGATTAGAACCATCTGATATCATATCATATTTTGTCAGTATATCCATGCAAAGGACCATACATTGAATTACAGCATCTAGGTAACAAATTAAATTCCGATCAGCAACACATGTTCGAATTAAACATTAACAACATTAATCCTGGCGTCAGGATAGGTAGTTTCTGCTGGACCTTTGGTTCAGGCTGGAGTGAACTTGGTCTTTGGCGGTTAGTCCGTTTAGAAAGTTCGGTTTCACAAAGTAATTAACATGCATTACAGGGTAATTGCTTGTGCCGCGTTGCACTAGGACGCGCAACCAGCATCCTGCGGCCTTAGCGTAGCAAGCGAGGACACGATAAAACATGAGACTGTTGCAGTACATAGTTGAAGAGCACTTGCTGCTGTTCTCGTTGTTTGTTACACAGTTGGCGTTGTTGTTGTTGTTGTTGTGCTGTTGGCCAATTGTAGGTCGCGCACTCAACGCTAGTCATTGTATTTACAAGCCTGACTTGGAAAATCCTATTAACATTCGTGTGGCGTCCGTTAGTTTTTTATGTATATGTTGCGTTAAAGTAAATAATAAAACACTAGCAATAACATGTTTGAACAAAGCCAGGACAAATATAGTACAGGTGTCCTTCATGTAAATAAGAAATATGGTCACGTACATCCATGTAATACATCGTAATGGATGGCCAAATTTATTTATGTATGTAATTATTACGTGTATGGCAACATTGTAAAATTAATTCCTGTAATCTATTACTAACATCTCTACTTGGACAAAGATCCTTCACGTTCCCTATGCGAGTAGTTAAATTAAATAATTTGCTATACCATAATACAATTGTATTCTATATAACATTGTTGGAAATTTCAAATAAAAGTGCATTAATACCTAAACAACTATTACTATTCTCTCAACGATTTCACTTTGAAAGGTTTTCACAGTACGAAACAAGTTTTCATTTATATACGAGTACAATTCACAGTAAACTTGTATAAAGCGAGGTAAACAAAACTTTACAGGTTAAACAATAGTAGAGGAGAAAAAGTTAAGTGAAATAAATTGTACATTGTTTTCAGTTTAACAAACGTTCTGTCGCCAGACTAAATGCTATTGCGACATATAACATACACCACCAGAATTTTGTCACTTTCACGTCGATGTGAGGCGTCCAGTGGTGGTTGAGGCTGGTCATGTATGTTAGTAGCCAGTAGCCAGGTTGCAGCCTGTACAATAAATACTTTACATTTATTTATGAAAGTCGTCGAAGCGTGGAAACGCGCTTATGCTTGTTAGTTTGTGTATGTCTGCGGTTCTGGACTGGTCTGGACTGGTGAGTAGTGTTGGCGGCGTTCAGGTCAGGCGAGGTTAGAGGGCCATCCGTTGCGAGGGAGATGTGCCACTTTCTATTATTGCTGCGGTACACCATAGGCGGCGGTACGACATTTTTGCAACGGGATATTTCTACATGACATTCATATTAAGTACATAGAATCTGTACATGTACGGGAGTTTATGTGACCTTGCAATATGATTACATAGGAAATAGATATATGCAATGTGTAATCATATAATTTACGTGGATTACGTAATGTTTACCAAGTTTTTCTATGCTTAATATGTACATATATGTATGTGTATTTATTTCAATGATATATTGCAGTTAAATAATAGTACAGTTGATTTAACAATCGTTTTATTGACAATAAGTAAGTTTTTTCAATTTGTTCAAAACTATTGTTAAATTTTCTTTTAATATTCTTATATAAACTTATGCAAATAATCTATACTTAATTTCATGTTTGATCAGAAAAGTGACAAGCTTTCTTTGCGCCGATTATCCGGCCGATTTAATTCTATAATTTATTCCGACGCCACTGTACGCTATAAAACATAAACATCTTTGGACCACTTTTCCTGTAAGTGCCAAGAGAAATCTCACCTACACATACACTCATCCGTGATCGAACTATCATATAAGATTTATACAGTTCTCTAGTCTAGATCGATTTATTTTATTTATATTATTAGAAAGGATTCATGGAAATGTATAAATCCACACAACAACAGTAAATTATTATTTAAAATAATTTCTAAGAAGTAGCACAAATCATCTTCTACTATTCTCCTTCTCGCAGAAAATAAAAAAAATTGACTGCGAGTAGGAAATAATTCTTGAGTTATATATACCAGGAAATCAAATATTTTCTTTCTGACAGCCGGAATCGAAAAACAATCAACACAACAGAAAAACATCTGATACGCACAAGGAAAATTAATTGCCTACATTTTATTAAAAAGTGTAACTAATCTCCGTACTTAAAACAATATCATCTTACAGTGTCATTACTTCATAATTCGCCAATTGTTTTTCAATTTTATTACAAACATTGCAAATATCTAGTGCACATTAGATTCTCTCATGATTTCATAAAAAATCAGGTCTTTTATATAATTTAATAATACATCACCGTGTATCCTTGAAAGGGAACACGAAATTATATATTGTATATCGCGTAATGATGATTGCTGCAGGCAACACAAACACTTGCTTCCTCCCACCGGATGACGTCACTTATTACTGATTAACCGAAGATATTGAAGTACGCGTTAAACACAGCTTGAATGATATGTTGTAAATAATTAAAAAACTAGTACAATTATTATTACGTTAGAGAAACATATCGAGAATGAATCTCATTGTTCATGAATATAAAAGCGGTTTTAGTTTTGGCGTAGTTTTAGTCAACCAATGTGATGACATGATTAATTCACTTGAATTCGTATACTTTTTCTAGCGCAATATTTACAAGTAATATATTTTGTAGCATAATTTTTATAATTAGTCGAATGTTGGTCGTAAACTTTTTACGAAAGCCCCTAATTAGATCTTCTAATTTGGAAGATACGCAACTTGTTACAATGCAGGCACTTTGCAAAAAAGTTACGAAACGCGGTAGGACAGAATAAATGAAATTTTAGCGACTGTCTGTTTTCATATACTCGTGTACAAGTAATTTTTCATGGAAAGCATAATTAAATAAAATTCTTTTGAATGCCGATAAGATCAAGTTAAATAGGTAGTAAATTGAACGTTTACATTTTTTATTATTAAATCTTCAGTGTTCACATATTCATAGATAACATTCATGCAATTTTCGACAAATGTGAAAATTAACTTGATAATCGTAATTAAAAAATTCATTACAAATTCAAAACACAATTCTGTTCTAATTAATATTTTAATGAATTGCCTCGTGCTGCAGGATGTAATAGAGAGAAGTCAAATTCAAACTTGATGGAAACCAATAATGAATGAAATTCCGAGTGCGTCAAATTGGGGCTCTTTTATTTATTTTATTTTCTGTGTACTCCCAAAAGTTCGAAAAGCAGCCAGTGCTGCTAATAATATGCGGGCTTGCTCTCCGTCCTGAACAAAGAACTGAAAGTTCTGTTCTGTTCTGTTCCGTGAGCTCGAACTCTGAACTTTACCTGAGTTACGAGTTTGCATTTATTGCATATTTAAAAACTTTCCGTACTCGATATTAAATCGCACTATAAAAATTAGAGCAACTTCTACGACACTCTGAAACTTCGGCGCAATCGGATGCAATTACGCCTTGAAAACTCAATTGTGAAACTTTTGCCTGAATAATAAATTCCAGATATAATCTTCAGAAACGTGCTTATATACGTATATGGTAATACACCTTTCCAAATACGTACGTACGTACTAGACAGACGTGCAAACATATCTTTGCACTAGTAACTTAACTTGCTAGATACTGACTGTAGCATGTCAGCATAAATAACAATGCCTAGGTACTTATTACATAATGATTACATTTCATATTGCACGCTTGTGAGCGAATAAATCTTATCCAGCAAGTAAATAAATTGTTCAGCAGACCATAATGTTTGCAGAAATGACATAAACACTAATATCAACAAAAAATACTTTGTGCTTCCATCTGTTGTATATGACGGGGAGTAGGGCAAAGTTTTCCATCTTTTCGAAACTGTCTTACATTTGTATATACATAAAGAAATTTAAATAACACAGAAAGAAACTGTTCCAGTTTTAGTGCATCAAGTTTTGTAGCTGTAACTTGTGGTATATATCTATTTTTATCTGACTGATGCTCTTCTATTCTGCATATTATATTATAAAAATTATATCCTACACATCATGAAAATAGAACATGTTTCAGCTCGTGTCAAGTACATATATTTGAACACAACATTTTACGTATTGGGAGGTTGTTATATTCTGTGACACATTTTGCTATAAATTTTACACTTCTTTTTAGTACACAATGACATTTAAATCATGAGATATATCCCGTTTTATGTTCACTATTAAAGATGAAAAATTATTGTCATCAATTTTATTTATCGCCTGTCGCGAGCTGATTGATGTATTAGCTGCAAAACGAATTTGTGAACTCATAAATATTTGATAGAATTCATATAAAATTTAAATATAGAATTTTCCCCATTCTTTTTACTAAACACAGTGACAAACATAAAACTACCATTTTTTTACAAGTGTTTTATCGGTAGGTGAATAAATTATTTCTTCCCCTAGCACTATATGAATTATGTAAACAAATAGTGGTGCATTACATGTGAAGTGAGTAGTGTCAGATAGATAGTTAAAAAGACGTTATAACTTTGTGCTACATCGGCTAAAGCGTGATAATACGTACATACGTATGTATGTGAGAACTAAACAGCTAATGTACACCTACCTAGTACACACACACACACATACACACACGCAAACAGTGCAAGCACAAACAAGTTGTAGACAAAGAACACTAGCAAGCTAGTCACGTAATAACACCATTATATTATAACTCATGTTACATGCGGATGGTACATGTCAAACGAACAACCGTTCATTCTAACCTAAATCGGATCATGTGCAAGTATAAATATACAACAAGCAACCCCACTTAAGTCAACCACAGATACCGCACACAGGGTACACATGTTGGTTGACATCGCATAAACAAGTATGCATCCGATGCACACAATGTCAGTGCCACAAGCATCATTGGCAGAACATAGAGTACCGGATATGCATACCTACAATGTTGACATGTTAGTTAGCATTTGGTCTGAACTATAGTATCTACGCTACACTGCAAATATAAACAGTGTTGTATATATATATAGGCTGATAGTAAAAAACCGATAAAATTATTTTCCACTCTAAGGCAATTCTTGAAAATAGAACTAAATCAAAAATAAACTATATATGTATGTTATCCATGTAATGTTATATGTTCTACATCCAAGGACAGAACTGAACAATGAAATTAATTTTACATGTGAACATACTACAGATTATCGAATACATCGTTGTATACCTGATGGTCTGGTCAATATAGCGCCATCAATAACAACAATACACAACACACAAGGGTTGTCACATGAAGTGGGCGAGCCGCGGAGGGAGAGAGAGGTACCACGTGTACTTGTATCTGTTGACACGTGAGAAAACACACTAATTCACCATATCCTGTAGTACGGATGTTACGGTGGCTATGAAGTGTGTTTGTCAGTACCCCGTATCCGTTTAGATTACTTGAATGGTACGTAATGAGTTTAACATGATCCTGCACTTTGTAATACTCGGTACTTATGAAACAGGATAGACAAAGATAAAAAGGATTTTTATCTACATACGAGTAGGTCATTATAAATGTATAAAGTTGTCTCACAAAATCATTAAATAATAGGCAACTTGCATATGAGAATGTAAAATTTATATTTAAATATACATGTAATACAGCGAAATAAACGAGTAATAAAGTTTCGTAGCTATATTATTTGGCAATTTTATGATAAAATAAAAGAAGACTGCTTGAAACAATGCTGGATATAACAATGTAGTGTACATAATAACACATGTGTAACGTATAGTACTTCATATTAGATCGATTTCATGAATTAGTCACGCGCAAATAGACATGTGTACCAAATTTCCATTTGTGTGTTGCATAATAATTAATATCGTTGATAATTTGAATAACACGGTCACCAAATTGTAAAGCATCTGGTAAAATCAATAACGGACAACCAACCATACATTGTTTCTTCAATCAATTCGGTGAATGATAAAAAAATTACATATTGTACTTTGTGTGCTAAATAGGTGGTTGAATTAAAACCAATTAAATTGTGACGTGCATTTTGGTTTACGGCGTACAAGACTTTGTTTCAAGCATAATTAAAACATAGGTATCTTCTCTTGTAATTAAACGAGAACAAGGATTAAATTTGGTAAAAGATAATGTGAATCTTTAAAGATTCAGAACATAACTGGGGTTATAATTGGAATTTTCCTTTACAATTTTCCTTAATTAGAAATAATCTTGTATGATGTTATAAATTTATTTAATGTAGCTATTTATATACTATATGAATATAGCTGTAGTATTGCACAGCTGTTTTTAAATGTCAGTTAAAGTCGATTTGAGTAAAAATAAATTCATATTAAAATCTTCAGTGAATGGATTTTTTTATTATTTATTAGGCAACATAGCGAGTTATATATAATTATATTTTTGTATAGACATGTATTTTGAGCTCGTTAGTAAAGATGTAAATCACGTAACAAATTGAAAGTAGGTGGTGGTATAAAATCTGATGCACGTCGATGAATATATTATGGTGTAAAATATTGGAATATTGTATTTGATGTTGCCGAGTTTATGTGCTAAGAGATTTATAGACGAATAACGTATGCTGATAGATCCACGTGAACCGCGGCAAATGTAAATTATGCACGAGAAGCATAGGAACAAATCTACACATAGTGCCTAGTGTGAGGAATGTTCCGTATACTGCAACGCGCTGTGCTTTGGCAATAAATTTTCAATAATGCTCCATGTTGCAAGCTGTATTTTACATGCACATACGTGCATTGCCATAGCATAGACATAGACTACAGTACTGTGTAGCGCGGGTCTTGTGCGAACAGGGATATACACGCTAAGTTGTTTAAAATATAAATATTCTAGGATATTGTATCTCTCAGAGGAGAATTCTGTGGTGTGAAACAAAACTAATAACTTATCGTAAAAACGTATACTATTTATAGTATGTTCTAGAACTTACCGAGGTGGCAATATCGGGAAAATGCCACTACCGAAATCCTTTGGGAGTATTAACAGTATAATATTTATTATCAAATAGAGAGTTAAGGGCGTATAAACTAAATATTGTATGAATAGATTTATATTTATTCTTGATATAATTCATTACGTGTAATATTTATTAAAAAAATATAGTCCCAGTGCATTTAATGATTTTAACATTTTGTTGTTAAACATTCACTATTCATTCAATTGTTGATAGGCATACCTATTGAGCATTATTGACCTATTTGGTGAAACACCTACACTGAATTCTAACAATAGCATTGATTTAAAAATTAATCAACGAGTTTATTTTTCAAAAATTTTTACACATATAACATAAATCAATTACGAAACTGTAGTGTTAAAACTACAATACCTTGGTTAAGCATGATCAGTTTATAATTAAACACCTACTTAAATTCAACTGTAATAAACAATAAACTGGATGTCGTCACAGTGTACACACACTGAAGAAAATACGAAGTAAAACATGTGTTATTACATTAGTTTATGAACATGGTCTAATAACACATAATGTGTGTGTGTGAGTATGAAATATATAAATTTATAATTGCATATGCATGTGCCCCTGTGGACGTACATCACTGGTTTGTGCCGAGCGTGTGGTCTAATACGATCTCTTGGGTAATACCTTGCACATAAACTGGTCGCATTAGCTATGGAGCCGGCGGGAAATGTAACTAGACACCTGATTGGAAATTATCTTTTTCTCCTTCTGCCACAAGATGAAAGTGATTAGCTCTCAAATTTAAAGCTCACCGTAGACAGATGTCATTATTTTCCAATTTAGATAAGTACAAACTACTAATAACTACGAAGTATATGGTAAAGTTATCAACTTAAAAGAAAGAAAGAATCTCTTAAATGAATATTTCTTGTAAACTATTAATACACCAAAAAAGATACGAATATCCAGTTTGTAAAATATTAATAGTTAGAAGGACATAACTAGTCGTATCCGGTATCAATACGAAAATTGACTTTCGCAGCGTGTAACAGTTTTTTAATTACTAATTTGTCCTAGAGAACAAATAAATGTAAAAGTGATTTATGGCAAAATTTAATAAATTTGAATGAAGTTAAAATTTATTTTCAATTATCTTCATTGAATAGAGTTACAAATTTATTATACATATAATTATATTATAATTACAATGTATTTAATATCTGTTGGTGAAACCACACACTCATCTATGACAAGCTTTAGAACTACAACACAAAACATTATTGCAACTTTCCAGACCCGTGTATCACATGGTCGTTTTTAATTTATGCCTCATTAGCATATTATGCATGTTGTGTTGCGATTAAAAATTGCAAACGAATAGAATCATGTTACCTGTGCAAAGGAAATGAATTGTCATAAAATTATAGACGATATAATGGATTTTTTCCACAATTGTACAGTTTTTTTTAAATGGCGGTGATTAGAAATAAAACAGTCAACAAAGTATGAATGTTTTCATGTCACACGCAGTAATACAATTTTAGCTTTACATTGATTTTCATTCAACAGCTGCGGTGAATTACAATTAGAGAATAAAAATAAAACAATCAAACAAGAGTTATGAACACCAAATGGCAATTGTAAATGTTGAATTGGTTTCTCTAATTTGTACATTGGTCAAATTAATTGCCTACATTATATGTACGTGTGATATTTCTATTTAAAAAGTTTAATTGCTATATTAAATTATACAGATAAATGTAAGTAGAAATTGTATATTGCATATCGTTAAATATAAAATAAATTACTTTAATACTTAAATAAAACAGTAGAACTTAATTTCTCCAACGATTCCCTGTTTGAAAGTTGCAACATTCTCAAATGTCAGATGTCATTTATTATTTTTAGTTTCTTATTTGGAGTCAAGTGACCTATGCAAAATACATATTTGAGTAACGCTTTTAAAAAAGCTATTAATTATGCGTATAATTACGAAATTGCACTATTCATACTTTCGAATATACTCAATCGGTGACAGATAATTTTGTGTGAATAAAGTGATACATCCTATACAAAGTGTTACATTATAATATTTTGTTGTAAATTCGAATATATTTATATACATTGAATTATAGAGATAAATAAAATATGTTTCATATAAGTATGTTACTTCTTTAAACACAAAATGCTGTTGCAAGGTAAATGCTGCTTAAAGTACAGTGCCGTTAGAATGATATTCTGTTTTGCTAGGAAGTTAATGCATTTACGCTACGCGAAGGTACGAGAAAACCGCATAGTTAATATGCCACTCTAAATTACGCACGAACGTGTGAACCGCACACCGAACAATCTGCATAATATTGAAATTTCACAGTTAAGTATGCAAATGCATATCTATCCTGTTAGTAATATTAATAGCATATATGAATTTATAGACAAGTAATACAGCACACTGTACTATTTCATGAGAAACAGTTTCTAAAAAGAAAAATATAAATAATATATTATTTAAATAAAACCTAAATACGTCTCTGCTGTGCTATCTTGTATACTGTAAACTTTTAATATTACTTACTTGCATCCATGTTACGTAAAAGTAAATAAAGTTTAAGTATTTGACAGCTAAAATATTTGTCTAAAAACTGAAAGTGGCCTCATGTGATTTTCTCAAATGGATTTCAGTAAAGCGAAGAGTTAAGTTCGGCAGTGTCTAGGGAACATAAAAAGATAAAAGTAGATAAATATTTTGTAGCAAAAAAAAACTTCACTAAAACTTTAGCAATATAAATTTAGAAAGTTTTCTCATAATTAAGTTACAAGACTGTCTACTATGTATTAATTATTTTGTAATGAAGAATATTTCAATGCATTATTGCCGTTTTAGGAATATCTACAATGGAAATAAAACAAAACATTGTATAGAATTCTCATGCGAATAAGTTTCAATTCATATCCCGTCCATCATATTTCAAATCATGTGAAGTGTAATGGTAATTTGCAATTTCCATACAAAAATATAACTGCACAGCAGCTAACTATTGATCCATAATATATAAATTAGATTTGGTACACATATTTCCCAAAACTCGCGACAAAAACTTAATAACAAGTTTATTTGTTTGGCGTAACACTGCTCGCATTCTGCAGATATTAAAATTTCCACAGGTACAAAAACATGACTACCGTTTGCACAGAGTTAATTGCAAACTTGTACGAAATACAATCACAATGCACATTTGCGCACACATACACAGTTATGACCAAAATTACACGATATAATTACATTGTCGACTGATTGGAAGTTATTGCTCATTACAACCGAAACATTATATTACATGAATCGGTGCATGTGCGGTTAGACTATATTATTAGACTAGGTAGAGGAGTCAGGGAAACCTAACATACACGACACACAGGGCATAGAGTACAGTAGCGTCGACATCTGAGTCAAAACAAATACAGCACACAGAGCACAATGGTAAATATTACATTCCATTTAAATTCATAGCTGAAAAGTTCTAACTGTCCAACTAGCAGACAGAAAGCGGTATTATTTTATTGTTGTTCCAGATGAAAATTTAACAGATATTAAAACGAGTTCTCTAACTCGCGCATTGTATGTTATCACCCTTTCACATACATATCCTCTTACTTTTCATTAAACTAACAGCATTGTACATTTAAAAACAACGATAAAAGTTTAACCGGTTGAGCAGTACAGCTTTTATTTAGCTACCATCAAACACAATGGCTTGGTGTGTGCGCATGCTCACAGATTACCAACTATGTTGCTAACTGTAAAATGTTTCCGTAGTGCTGTAATGGCCACAGCAGCGAACAAAACCAGATTAAAAACCATGTTCCCTGAAGACAATTTCGTAATAATGTACCTAAATACATATTCCACAGATACAGTGTAATACGATATGTCAGTGTTTTTAACTCAGAGCTGTCTCTGTAAAAGTAAATCTCAGATATTTGAGACTTGAAACATACGTATACTGCTTGAGACACTAGACAATTTCTTGATAAAACAAAAGTTCAACAATACACAGTTTGCAAGTACAGTTAAAAGTTACAAAATGTTGTTGAACGATGGCCAGTGCTACCTCGAGAAAACCGCCCGCCAATCAACAAAAGTTAGTTTTATAAATGTTATGTTGGCAGTGATGTGAAGTAACAACTTTATGGCAGTATAAAAGTTTTAAATTGAGCAGTCTCATAACGAACTTGACGGTAGGTAAGGAGAGTAAACTGTTTTATAATCTGCAACGATGAAGTTATTTCATTTAGTGAATTTTTATTTTATTTATTAACCAACTGACGACGGCGCTCATGTTTACACAGATGGAACTGGTTAAATCACCGTATAATCTGTTTCGAAATAGACGGAGAGGGGGAGGGGGAGGGGGGGGAGTAATATTAATTCCGTATTACAAGTCCACACGAGTCGACCTAAAACTGCAAACTGTCAAAACTTCATGCACTATATCAGTATTAAGAGATTCCGGAGATATACAGGAATATACCTGCACAATTCTAGTTGTGCAGCTCATATAGTGGTACCGCTTAAGAAATATGGAGATTAGCGACGAGACATATGCGATTTCTAAAAGGATTGCCGCCAAGTTTGCTTGGTTGTGCACAGTCGTCGGTGCACTTGCACTTGTGCAGGCGACAGCAGCGCCATTACCAATCCGAACATACCGGTGGCTACAAGCACTATACATTATAATTTACCATGAAATAAGCGACATAAATTATATCAAATTATTTATTATACCAGTGTGTATGATTCTCGTACCTAGCTGGTATACAAGTATGTGTATTAATCATGAAACGGGAGTAAAAAAGAGAAAAGCAAAAGCTTAGTTCCCAAGTTTCATTGATCTTATGTACGGTGAAATTTCCTATTAAAAATATCTCTTTCTCATCGTTACGGAGTAAAGTGTTTTTCATTTAATTATAATGTGAATACACATACTGTATTAACGTGATGACAAGTTAATGATAATGTTGAACACTGACTGTAGTTTCGTTTTCCCAATGCTCTATCGTTACCTTCATTTCTCCAATCAACTGAAGATAACAGAATAAACAACATATGTTAGTGTGTGCAGTAGCATTGCAATTACATTAATTAATGCGAACAATTAGAGACGGAGGAGCACCTTAGGTCTATTTAAAGTAAAACAATAATTATTGTCGCATTTACTTGGTGTCTCAGTGTGTTGACTGTCAGTATCATAAGTAATGGTGGTCCATTACAGGTTCGCGGAATAAGCGACTTACATTTACGAAGCGCAAATCGATGTTCAATAATGCAGTAATCAATTCTCCTGATTGCAGCTAAGTGTAAAATACGCTGCACTGGATTCTGCTGGCTGGAATACGTGATTACGCATATTAAATTGGCGATTTTACATTGTATTACGTTGGAAAATTGGAAAAATCCAGAATTTCTCCACCAGTCCGTAATAGCATAGTACGGGTACGTGAACAAATTCATTACTACAGTAAAGTTACGTCCCGCTAACGTAACGCAACGCAGCAAGCATTCTTCCGTGCGTACAAGTGAAATCAAACGTGAAAATAAATTTTAGATTTAAAGCTACGCACAAAAAGAGAAGCACAATCAAATGAAAAAATATACAGAATTAATGGAGTGGAAACTTGATTTATTTAGAAACGAATAACTGTTAAAAAATTGATATAAAAGGTGAGAAGAAAATCAGACAATTTATGAATAATTATGTCCCGCCATAATGACTAGTAGTAATATTTTCCAAAATCATTAAAACAGCGGAAATGTGTGCAGTTAATTGACTATTATGTAAAATCTTATATATAATAAACTTGACACTGAACGTTTATGTTGTCTAATAATATCGCAATTAGATGATTCATAATTGTTTTTCACATCAGGGTTGCCAACCAAATAGTCTGCAGAAAAGTAATGATTTATTTCTTGGTCTAGTTTTAATATTTTGTCCTTGAAATACCAGTAAGTAAACTACGTATGCCGCACACACAAACATATACATACACACATCTAACTATACGTGAAGGTCAAGTTTGTTGTGTGAATTAAAATGTCATAATGTTACCTTTACAAATTACCTGTATAATTACACAACTGTGAAATGTTTTCATTATCTAAGAAATTAATACTTCTCAACGACCTTCTCAAGGTATTCCTGTGGTTCGCATTTGCCTCGCAAAAACATTATTCCGGTTTTTAACAAATACAAATTGCTATCTTACTCCCACCCACTGAAATGTTAAAAGTAAAACTAGTTTCCGTCAAGAGCAGATTCATTCAAACTATTCGTGATTGTGAATGTAAATAATTTCATTATAATACGAAATATAGTTTGAATACTGCTGATATTGATAGCCAACTGTGAACGGTTGTAACAAAACGCGTTCAAACACAAATAAGACAAAAAGGAACGCTCTATCGGAAAAAAGGAATAACCACATCCTTCAAGTGTAAGTTACAGTTCTTGTCTGCGAGTGATAGACCAACTAGATTACGTTCGTGCTGCTGTGGGCTGACATGCATGACTTGATATGGCCGAATGTATTTGTACACTCTACACAAGTATTCTATAGTGTATAGTGTGCATCATGGTAGGGTGAGTTTAGTACAGAGCTTCTTATTACACTTGGGAGGATCCACAAACATATACTTTCTATGATGGCCAGGTGTGTTGGACATTTGTTTGTATTTGTCATGGAGGGGGAGTGAGAATTTTTAAGTACTGAATAGAATTTAAAAACATGAAAATCTAGCAGACAAAAGTGTTAAAAAATAATACTCAGGTAAGCAGGTATAAAGATATTTTAAATAATATGAACAAGTAATTTGGTGTAATAATAAACCATTGTTAGGAAAGCAGTTATATTTAGTTACACCAAATAAAAGTACTTATATACCGTCAAAGATATATAAGTACCAAAAAGGATAACATATTTGTGGTAAATTAATATCAATTTAATTAAAAGTTAACACCCATAGGGGTTAACCCATATTATTAACACTATAAAGGTTTATTTTACGTGATACACACACTTCTTTGAATATGTAAAGTTAAACTTAACGTCTACAGAACTAAGAACACTTTTAAATACAGAACTAGTCCAATTCAGTACAGAAGAGAGAAATATTTAAATTACTGTTATACGTAGGTCGTAGACTATTTAGCACGTAGCTTTTCTATGGCAATTGCATTAACGAAACCAGAACTCCCCGAGCTTGGTAAATTTGCAGATTCGACACATATATTTAAAATAGCCTTTGTCTCTGTGCAGCTCGTGTTTAGCAGCTTAAGGTTGGGAAAGTACAGATTCCGTTGGGAGAAAATATATCGCGAATTAGCATCTGCCTCCGTGTACCTTCTAGACTTAATTAAAATAGCATTAGCCTTGGAAACCTCCTTAAGAAAATTAATTCCGAGGGTAGACTGATATAGAGAGAACGATGTTCAACAAAACCCTTTCACTGTACGACGCAAGAGGCGCTCACGACGCCTGGCGCGATGCTCGACGTAAGTACATGAATATTTGTCGTAACCGCGTGCTGTGATGAACAAAACTACAAAAGAACAATGTATTCTCTTGCTTTTTCTACACAGATTCTCTATTATTATCATCTGGATAGTTGGCAAGGGATTCATGGTTTTAAATAGACTTACCTAGTTTACATAACCTTTCATAAATTTCTATTGCAACTGATTATTTATAGCAGTTAATGAAAATAATTTTTAAATATTCAGTTAAATAGCAATAAAAGTAAACCAACGAAATGAAATGCCAATTAAATTCTAATTATCACATTTGTGTGCTTGTCAGCAGTATCGATTTTTTCACAATTTAATGTAATGTTTTCTGTAAGTCCCAAGAGAAATTTGAAACAAATATTGAATACGGAAGCCTCGGGCCTCATACATAATTAGTGGCAAGTTATCTCAAGCAAATACTGTGGAAATATCATGAAGCAATATCGTGCATTATGCCATAATAAATAATGAAATAAGTAAATGTTAATATATTCACTAGTACAGAGAAAGCGTGTATTCCGTTGCGCTCGGAATATATGTATAGTGAATCGTCTTAAATATTGTAACAAATATGAATTACATATCTTACAAAACGAAATGGCAAAACATCAAAAGCTTTGAGTAGACATCAAAAGAGAAAGAATCTAAGTAATAAACAAAAAGAGAGAATAATACAAAATAAGGAAGACAAGAAATATTCATGTCGTTATTCAGGTAAGCGGGTACAGTGAAGCACAGGTAAATACGAGGAGAGAGACTGCATATCGTACAGACAGACACAACCAGGTATATAGCATGGTATGTATCTATATGTATACAGACTGTGAAGTAAAAAGAGCAACGGTACACGCACACACACATGGCAGGCTATGAAAAGTCTACGTCTGAATTGAAATAAATGTTTTACGTTCAGTCAACTTAAAGCAATCGTAGATAAAATGAATGTATAGTGAATGGCAGACAGCGAGCGTACTGTACTGACACATATAAATAGCAAATCAGCGACGGCGAACCAGTGGTCACCGAAGTTTTACAAAGGCCGGTCCCGATTCTATTCAGAACTGGCCGACCGTGCAATAGAATTTCATCAGTAACATGCTACACGCCACCACAGTTACGGTTCGTGAAGTATTCAAGGAAAATGTACGAAAATAACCACATCCCGCACAAGCAAGCCCAACGTAGGTAGCTTATTTCATACACCGATGCAAACTTTATTTCATAAACCATGGAAAATGGAATTACATTCAGTTAAACCATACAGTTGAATAGATGCCAACATGTATATGGAGTTATACATTAATTAAATAGAGCATATTCAATAGCCAGCTTATGAATACAATGGCCGTATTATTATAATATGAACCAGTAATATTTATGTCTACTGTTACCTGGATTCCATAAATATCCCTATAGTGATAGGATACAATAGTCACTAGTCTATAACGACTTACCTGAAAAGAAAGAAAAACAACATTAGTATAAGTATGTGTACTAAACAAATGGTGACAGTTTTAAGAAAAAAAGTTTTTATTTTTTATCGGTTTGAAAAATCGAGAAGTCAACAGAGAAGCTTCATTGGTGACAACGCACGGTTCGGTTCACAAAACGAATCATTAACACAGCAACACAGCGCCAAAATGAGGTAAAAAACACGTGCGCTTGCTAAACTAATGGACAGGGAAATTTGTCACAGAGCAATTTTAAAACCACGACAGCGATCAGCCGATAGTTATACGGTATCCGTTAAATAGGTACGATCGTGATAAATTAATTATTGACTAATCTAATGTTTCTCTTTTAATTGAATACCAGAATATTTCGTCGGGTTTTCCCAGTAAACACAAAATTTAATTTAGCTTATCTCTTGCGAAAAAAAAAGCAACATCACGCTATATCCCAGTTGCCCGGGGTAGCACAATTAAGCATTTATTAACGTCCATCAGCGGAGTTGCCAGTTCACACCAGGACGGCACCTACAGTTTTATGTGGAATGCGAACCACATGTATGGCAATGTTCCAGGCGGGAATCGAACCCACGCTCATTTACACAACCATGTTGCCATGGCTACTTCCCCGGTTTTGCAGGCATATAGGCATATGCCTGCGACCACACTGCGAAAAAAATACTCTACATATTGCCCAAAGTGAGAAAAAGTCAACATAAAAATTAATCAACTTAAATGTATAGCATAAATTAATTTAGGAAAACAGTTGCCAATCAATTTTTAAAAATATATCAAAATGAAAGAATATGCGGGCAAGGGAATATGATCTTTAATTTAACATTAAAACAATTTATACAGAATTTTTAATTATCATAATTTCTAATTCAATTAATTGAAGGACAGGTACAATTAAAGGAATATTCTTATTTTTTATATTCTTATAATGTTATCTTTAGAAATGAAGATTAAAATTCAAGCTAAGAAAAAGTGTTGTGTTGATTAACTCATAGGGACGCATTTTGGACCACTAACAAATTTGTTTACTAACCATCCACAAACTAACAGTTATGAATTGAGACACTTTAAATTTAGAAGGGGACTAGGATTATAATTCAAAGGAAAATCATCCTGTCTGTGTCGAATTTCAAAAGGGGGGCTCACCCTCGTCAGACAGATTTAAAATGAGGTTTCATCCCCTAAGATAGGGAATCTTCAGGACACATGTGCATAATTATCATATTACCGGAATGAAAAAATACAGAACTTGTAGTTCACTGCTATGTTGGATTCTAATTCAGAGTAGGGTGGTTTATAGCCTAAGGGGATCTAAACAAAATATATGACGTGCTTATAAATTTCGAGAAATGTTTATTCTTTTAGACAACATTTGCTTGGAGACGGATATTTGAAAGCTCGCAAATATTTGCAGACATGTTTACTTTAGATAGTTCCACTCGAAATCATCACGTTTCTTTGTGTTAACATTGTATTGATCTATGTGATAACAGGAAGATATTTTTGTTTGTGTGTGTGCTTATCTTTTTGTGGTTCAGGTAGACAAATATGAAATTATCTGTAGAAAGCATCTACAAGTATGGAAAAGATAATACATCAATCTTCCCGGAATTATTTAGCCTGGCATCTCAGGTAACTGGTATAACATTTACGTAATGTCAATGACACTTTGTTCCATTCCCGGCCACTACCCTTCCTGGGCGTTTATCGAAAATGCGTAAATCCTTTTAATCGTAGGATATAACTCAATCTATATTTAGCGTACACGCTGCTGTTACGGAGTTCAATAATTTCAGGCAATTAATTCCAACTCTCTCTCTCTCTCGGAGACATACAAATAACTATCGTTGCCATTCACGCACAGATAATTTATTTTCTCCCACAGCGACTTGAAAAATAATACTGGACTAAAGCAACAACCAACAGTAGTAGTAGCAGTTAATACATGGTGGTCGGTTCACAATTGACTAAACAATAATTAGTTCGCTCTTTCTCCGACTCCTCAGCGTCGTAATTCCACATGAAATGAAAAGCGTACATAATAATATAATTATTATTGAAACGAGCAAAGAGCTAACGCGGTGCACCGCGAGTCTCATTATACATTCAGATCTAATTTCTTCGTCGCTTAACCCAGATTTCTTGCGCACAATCATCTCACTCATTGTAATTTTCTAAGATGCAATGATAAGTTACAAAAGGAGTGCGTCCTAGAAATTTATTTACAATGCTGTTGTCATTTCTAAATGATGTTTCTATTATATTTCTTATACTAACATAAATTAAGTCGCTAATATATTTTTGTCAAAATTAATCTTCCGTAGATACAAGCTAAATCTTGTGTAAACTTGTTAATATATATATTTCTTTATAAATCTATGTAAATATACCACATAATTATGTTAATTTTAGTGTCTGAAAAATCCGAAACGACACTTTAGAAATGACTTATTTCTGTAAACAAACAAAAACTATCTGCCATAAATTGTTACACCTAATAAATTTGTAAAATGGTTTCCTCAGCTGCTTGTTGCTGCTGTTGTGTATAATTTTAGTTACGCGCTCGATGCTATTTTGTTTCCGTTAAGACATTTCAGATTCTATGAGCATACATACATTCAAGAGATTCAACAAACAGAGAAAAGAACAAGAGGTCCAGCGGGTTTAAGTTTTTCGAATAAAAGCCTTCATATTTCATAAGCAATTGGCGTTGTGATGCACCATTAATTCCGTAGCTGGGGAGACTGTTCGCCTTTTCCGAATAAAGTAAAGTATTCCAAGCTGAAACTAGGTCTGTATGCTACTTCGGCTTCTTACTTGCAATGATGGTCAGTTCAAACTTACTGCGTACAGACATTATATTCAAACATAGTATATGTATTAAATATAGTACCTGTTAAATAAATAAAGTGACATATCTATAGTAGCTACATTTCTTTACATTCTGTTATCATATTTTTGTTCACAGGATTATGAATACAATTTGTGACCATAAAACAAAATTAAATTTTGGTAATCAATGCTATATTAATTAAATCAAAACAAAAATATAGTAAGCTTTATAAAACACATACCGCATTTATATCTATAATGAATTTAATAAAATGAATTCAACATGCAATTCCCCAGCTAGCTGCAGACATAATTAAAATCAAAATAATTAATTAACAAATAACCAGTAACATTTGTATTAGTTGACAGTCACGCATAAAGTAGTGTGTATATCATTGTATACACACGTATAGTCTAGTGACATTACGATAATAACTCGTATCGCACGCATTCAGCTGTATTTATATTTCAAAATATAATATTTGCATTTTAACATCATAACGGAACATAGCACATCAACAGATAATTATAAATGATGAGCTCATAAATAGAAAGCACAATGTGCACTTCACATCACTTGATTAAAAAACGACAACAACAAAAAACAGATACAAGAAAAAGAGCAAATTATTATATTCAAGGCCAAGCAACATGTGCACCTATCTATACATGGGTAATTTGAAAAAACAAAAGAGAAAGTATTCATCTTTCGTGACAAAACAACAAGTCGAGTTAATAAGAAGTTAAGTAAAACAGGTTGTCCTATAAACAGACACGAACACGAAACACCGGTAGCCATCATGTTGTTAATATCGCATCAGGCGGTTATAAATAAAAACGTATCGGTTTCGAATATCCTGCAGCCAATTATTTTAACAACACATAGAAGTTTGGAGGGAGTGGCGTGTAGAAAAGAGAAGATCTTGAAGTAAGCGAGAAGAAATAAGGAGAGCAGCCAGAGTTAAGTTAACGTACATCGTTATTCGTTTGCCACCGTGTGTTCCGCGGCAGAGTTCACTGCGCTCGAGAATCAAGACTAGACCGAAGTTGGCCTGTAAGTGCGTGTGTGCAAGTATGTCACTGGGTCACCACATAACACACTGTGAGAGGCGAACTGTTCGCGCCAACAGAACTGAACAGAATTGCGCCTCAGGAAAAGAGTAAGTGCACAATCTCGTGACGCTGAATAAAAATCTACAACACACTCCTCACATCGAGAGCTAAGTGAGGAAGAGAGATACGAACCAGTGAATACAGATAGCGATAGCGTAAAAGGTTCTCCATTCGACAACACAATGTCAGTCAGCACCTGTAAAGTACATGGAAGTTGCGCCTCTCTGCCCATTTTCTACATTCACAGTGCCAGAAGACGGCACTTCACCGTTCGGAATATGCAAGCTTCTTCAGTTCTGATATCATTTTACCATCACATGCCGTCACCATATATAAAAGAAATTTTAAATAACTAACCTGACGCTTATTGTGAATACTATTTGCGCAGAGATGCATGGAAGAGTGATTATATGATTCTACGTAGTGTATAATAATTTACTTCATGTGCCATCTCTAATATATGTATAAAAGAAATTTTAAATAACTAACCTGACACTTATTGTGAATGCTGTTCGGAGAGAGATACACGGAGGAGTGATTATGTTATTCTATTATACAGTGTATATAATAGTATTTTACTTCTGTAAAAATTTAACATACCCATAAGCTGATCTGATTATAAAAGTTCATTTCAACATGGTCTTAAGAGTTGGTTAAAACTGGTTTTAGTTTCAATTAAATTTAAGCTGCACTGAAGATACAATTAATGAAAAAGACGTACTTTAGAGAATTTTAATTGCTGATTTGGCTTAGCCTAAAGACAGAAATGAATGAGTTTTAGTTTTAATTTTCTTTTAATCCGATATTAAATTCAATTTTTCAATAGCTATCTAGTTCAATTAAAACTTTTACCATTATATGATGAAACTCTTCGCTACTTTGTGAAATTAAAATTGTTTTTTTCTCTTCCTTCTTGTATAGATAAAACTGAGTTTTCTTCATAATACTTCTAGCATTTACTTGCACGTATACCTTCTTCATACATATAAGAGAGAAATGGATTTTCTAAATAATAGCTGACGTTGTCTTAGTTAATTTAATAAACATTTGTTCTAGAACAATATTGTCTTGGTATTATCATTGAATTTTATGTCTTGTTTACGTACACGTCTTGTTTGTTCTCTTTCATTGAGGCATATTTTCACAGGTCGAAGGGTACAGACTCCGAACCCCACCCCCCTCCATTGTCGACAAGACAAGGCTATATTTTCGTGTCGCAGTAAATTTCACTGGGTAGACGTTGTTAAGACGCCACCTGCTAATTAAAGGTGTAAGGTTAAACCAATTACTACGGCGTGAAACCCTTATTACAGGGCCAGACATTTGTCACTAATAATGTTATCGAATCCAATCAGGAATGCCGTAAACATTTTACTATACTGACATTACCCTGAAGCTGAAGCCTTCCCCTTGCCTAGGGAGGTTCGCAGCAATCGGATGTGTCTTGATTAAAATCTCAATGAGAAATCCCTGTCCAACGACAATGGCTTCCATATTCATCTGTAGAAGAGTTCTTCAAACTTCTGTGTATTAAAATTTTTATTTATTTCTACTCTCATGCAACGAACTTCGTCGTCGGTAAATATTCAAATTTATTTTTTCGTATAAGATAGACAACAATGGTAAAAGGTCAAACACATATCTTACTATCATTTGTTTCCATTTTTATGTTATTACATGAAATGTTCTAAAATTTGCTTGTATATGAGTCTCTTTAGCTTCTTGACCTTCTCTTATATGTAAAAAAATTCAAAGACAATAGTCCACCATTTCCGAAAAACATTGACGTTGAATGTATTATCATAATTTTATACATAAGTAGGTTAAAATAAAAATAAGTTAACCTTGTCTACCTAAGCGGATGTTAATTTCAAATTTAATAGTCACGATATTGAATTATTAATGTGATTTAACGAACAGCGCTGTGACTAACGATGTTTGTTATCTGAGTATATGCAGGTATATAGTAAGGTATACATTATATCCTATCCACGAAACTATACATACACATTTGAACTACCACATAATCTTCCTGGTAGCAGTATTTCAGAAACATTTCACTATTTTAAAAATACTATGTTGTTTTCAAAAAGAAACAATGTCATTTGAATAATTTTATGACTGCGAATCAAATACAGATGAAAGAAGAACAGTAAGAAATTACGGTATTTTAAAACAAACTGAACAAAACTCAGATCATTTAACGAAATGAAAAGTCAAAGAAATGAGCGGACATTAAAAAAGTTCTTTCAGGAATCGTTTCAGCTAGAAGTCGGTTACTGAAGGAAACCAGGGCCATGAGGACGAAATATAAGATATTATTACTACCGAGATTACAGAAAATATGCCGGGCAGATATTGTGGAGACAACGGGCAACTAAAGTAAGAATAAGACATGAAAGAGTAGAGCCAAAATTAAAGAGAGACGAAGTCGGATAATAAAGTAGAACGGAACTTTTTATGAAACAAATCCCTGCGGCAGAAAGCAAGTTATATGAGAGAGACAGTGGGGCAGCATAAGGGATATAGAGAAGTCAGAGTGACAGAGAGAGATGATGAGATGCAAAGAAGAGATTTCATTGTGACGGGATGTCACCGCGTTGCGGTTTGGGGGAAAGCGTAAGACAAGGACGGTCATATGGATGGCTGTTTGAAAAGAGAAGTGTCGCATGACAACAACACGACCTCCAACTAACAGGCAAGTTAATGGCACAAAAAGTATAAAGTTGAAAGTGTGAAGCCATTCCGAGTGGGGGAAACCGTACGCCCTGATATTGTAAAAATATGTACCACAACCCTTAAATGGCATAACGCTAATGGCTATGCCTTGCCAACATCCAGTTACGCTCTGGGCTCTTTCACCGGTCTCTACTGCGACACTACCATCATCGTGGCCTTTTATTTTACACAACATAAATATAAACACCGCATTGAAATATTATCTACACACCTATATAGAATGTTAATGTGGCATTCTCACTTTGAAAATCGCTATTTTTTTAAATTTCAAGTTAGTTCATTTCAACGTACTTACCAGGACAGCTGTCATATTGTGAATAACACATATTCATCAGTTTTTCAATTGCTAATCGTTAACAGCTATTATTAACTCTCACGTGTTTGCAAAAACAATGAAAGCACACATACGTACGCATGCTAATTATTTGTTAATTAAGGTTAATACTCACACGGTACGATAGAACTTTAGTATACTTTGCATAAATACCCATTATCAACACATGTTAAGAATCAATGTTTCTATAGGCTGTTTAATTTTCTCTCTCTAATTATAACATAAAATACATCATGAAACAAAAATACATACGCACAAACTATGTATTAAACAATAATAAAGAAACATAAATTTTGAAATAATCCGTGTATCTAATTAACATTTCCACACGAAACATAGAAATTTGTTAATTTTTTTTATCGCAATGTTTGTTGGCCTTCAACAATTCGTTAATAATGTATATTTCATTTATAAATTAGAAACATGTTGAAATTTCTCATGAAATAACAATATCCATATGGAACATCGGAGTTTGTAACAACAATTACAGTTTCTATTTTCGAAACAGTCCATTCACGATGTTACTGTGGACTTTTTGCAATAGTTCTCAAGGTAAAACAATCGAAGTGTTTTTTTTTTCAGTGTAGTGTAGATAGATGTTCTGAAGCTAAATGAATACAAGCGCAACTCTGTTTCATTGTTATCCTTTTTCTGGGCTGCTGAAGCGAAGAAACATAAAAAGGTGCAAAAAACAATATGAAGTTATAGAAGAATGCGACACTTCTTTACAATGCTGATGAATCAGCAGCCGCAGCAGTACCATATCTATGGAATACTAAACCAGTTTTAATCTTCGGATAAAAATGATCATTCCTGATCGTGTTCTCACTATAATTTTATGCAGTTCAATTGCCTTTACATGAAGTACTATAATTGATTCAATACGTTCGAACATGTTTCATCGTGCTGCAACCAGTTGTTCGTTTCCGAACTTGTCGTCCAGACAACGTTGGTACAATTTTATGCAGTTCAATTACCTTCGAATCAGTGTTGACTGATTCAATGGGTGCTTTCGAGAAACACATGTTTGGTATCTATGGTAACAGTGACACATGACAGCAATGCACGCATGCACACAGTAATTACGTTACGCCAATTAATGACACAGTGGGTCTACACAACCCAGTGGTTGCGCTAACAATTTATCAATTAAAAATTCAATTTACGATATATTATAACAACACAGTGGTACCACATGTTTAACCAGCCACAAATCAACATTTCAGACGGAATTTTTTCTTTTTAAAAAGATATTTTATGCAGTCACCAAACGTACGTAAATTTGAAGAAACTATTTTAAAAATTTCATTGACTCTTAATGGTTACGAACAAAAGTAGAAAATAAAAAGACTCGTATTAGTTTTCCCGGAATCGTTCGGAAATCAACAGTGTATATTTCTAGCAGCTGTGTGCAAGCCGTTTTGAGAAACAGTCGGTATTCACTCAAGATAACCAATCTTTTATCCAACAGTCACAAGAAACAGCATCGTAAGACTGTAAATTTCAACTCGTTAAAATTCCGGGCATGACAAACACAAGAGTAAAACACGAGAAAAAGGAAGAAAACAAAGCAAATAGATCAAAACGAGCCGAAAAAACTTCCTTTAATCCGTATAGTTTCCCAGAGCGCAGTTCGAAACTCGGTATCACAATTTAATCACCGCAGAACACAGCGAGACTTACTAGAAGCGAGTATAAGCGCGCGCTTGCGCATTTGCTCGTACTCCACCGGGATCTAATCAAGTTGATCTGGGTACGCGCGTGTTGCAGCAAGTATCAGAACACTGTATGTATGAATGCAAGAGGTAGATGAGTTGTACCAGTAAAAAGCAGGCGAAACTGTGTAAGTTACGACTGCGAAACTATTTGCACAGCACCCTCTACAAATGAAAAAACGAATACGTACGTTTTTCAAGCTGCCTCAATTATAAATGTTAATCGAAAAAGTGAACAATGCTATCTATACCTTGCAGAAATAACTAAAAAATATTTCCTTTTTACATTTATTCAACTGAACCGTTTTTTATTTGAAGGTTAATAACGCATTACAATCCTACGTTTCCAAATCAAACCAGTAAATACCTACCGCAAAAACGATAATCACAATTAATCCTATGTTTAATCTCCTGCATTCAGATTTGGGAAAAACAGTATGGATGGTAATGAAAATTCAAAATTGAAACATGTTCACCGTGGCTTAATGCAGCAACAATATGAACAATAGGAATATTGTTGGGTAAATTTGAAATTTAATTTCAGTATCCTTTGTAGTGTTCTCATAAGATCAGTACCGACCGCTACACTAACACCGACCGATATTAGAAGTTTAGCAAGGGTCGGCGGCACGGCAAGTGCGCAAAGAGAACTGCACCGGTTCCAACAGGCAATCCACATAGTCACGGGGTCAAGGTGACGATATTCTCTTTATACTGAGTGTGCTGCAGCAGTCATGTCACGCGAAATAAATCTCATACTCATAACAAAGAGTATAGTATATGTTATATATTTTTTCAACTATTCGTACAATAACATAATATTTGTCACGGAAATATACTTATAATTAATTAACATCCGTATTTAACTAATTATATACATTGCAGTAATTACAAATATCCCATTAAGTTGAATGCCCTTGTAATAAATTTAAATACTCATATCAAAGAAATTGTCGCTGGTGCAAGAATGTCATTGTCAACATATTACACATGTCAAGAATACAATATATTTTAAAACAGAATTGTTTTATAGATAATTTCAATAAAATATAAGTGAATTTTGTGATGCATATTCTTTTTAACTTTCACAAACTAAAATGAAAAGGTACGATTTGTGATGCGTCAAGGTTGTCTCTACATTTGCAATACGATTGATTGCATCTTTGAACTACATTGCTTTGACAAGAATTTCCTTTGCAAAGCTAAGGGCCTGGCTATACAATTTTGCTTTGAATAACGTACACCTTTTTGAATAGTGCCTATTTTACGTTTATCAAGCTATTGAATTCAATGACATTTTCGACGTGTCCTGATCCTTTGCAAGGGCTACTTTGGTGCCCACATATAATGGTGGTGTAACACCATTTATCGAAATACTCGGAACCCTTCTCACCAGTCAGAATACCTGATCGACATGTTGATATATGTCTATTATATTTCTTACATCAGTGCACACTAGAGTAGTGAACTGGTGATTTAAGGTGAATATTTCTGTAGAACCATGGTATATAGTAGTAAACACGGTAGATGTATTGGTAATTAGTACTAGTCGGTGAATGGTACATGGATACACTGGTTGGTACAAGCCCCGCAGCTAGCACAGTGCTAACAACTTCTATGCGTGTACGCACCTGGCCATAATAACGCAGATGTTACATATTCCGCTAAATTGAATAGCGTTTGTTACGAAAGTATTCAGAAATATTACGTCCCAACTTGGATCGCATTTATTAAAAAATTAACAAATACACTTTTTTCCTTTCAAGTTCAAGATATTTTGTATTTCAAAATTATTAAATTAAATTTCTATATTTTAATTGGATTTGAAATATGGACTATAGTATAGACATATTAAATTCAAGTTTGTACGAAATACAATTTCTCCTTACATTAATTGCCAATTAAGCACTGTAAGCTGATTATGTTACATCAATTTAAAACGCTATTTGATAAATCCTTTAATACCGTATTTCCGTGAGAAATATCAAATATCACACAATATAATTACAAACGCTTAAATGGAATAACAAGATATTAAATAACTAGTGATAAATGCGTAAGTATGAATTACACTTATTTATGAAGTAAATCTAATTCACAGTCAACACTTTTACCGAGATATTTAATGCAGCATATTTAAAATATTCATTTCATTTAATAGGATTAAAAACTTTAGACGCACGCAACTGAAGAATTCAGCAAAAATGTTTGCACGCAAAGAATACATCAAGTAATTATATGTCTTCGCAAATTGAAAAAAGAAAGTTATATTAATTACATTTGAAACCGAAAACAAAAATAAGTACGGGAAGAAAATTATAGCATTGTGTTAATTGTTCGGCCGTCGTTCCTTTCAATATGAAAATCTGATGCAGACAAATCTTATGACTTATTCGCCAATGCAAAGAATTGAAATGAAGAAAAGTATTATAACAAGAGCAAGAGTAAAATAAATTTTAAAATTTAATAATGTTAGAGTCTCTATCGCTTTTACGTCAGACGAAATAAGACCTGTGCCATCTCGCGTCCGCAATCACAGTTTCACTTAAGCGTGCGGTGGTTCACTTGTAATAAAATGTTAATACATTTCTTACTTTGAAATTCAATCATAAAAAAATACTGACAAGAAAGAATAATTGAATTTCAGAACAGGCGTCGGAAACAGAACGAAATGGAATATCACACAGTCTGGCATACTTGATATATATATATTTTACTTGCAGTTTTCCTTTAATCTAAAGTCACGAATTACTAACAATTGTAACTAGACAGGTATATTTGCAAGTACGCAATTATGCAGAACATGGTAATATACTACAACGTGTCAATTACAATTAACTAGAAATAACTGATCATGTATGTATGCTCTTTTCACTCGTTTAAATGATATAAAATATTCAGTGACTGGCAAACCGCCATTACAAGCAGATGTAATACTGTGTGTGAGATTATAAATGCATAGCACTATGCATTTAGATGGAAGAATGGCTTCACTGTGCTAGTTAATGTTGGTGCTTTGAACTACCGACTCCACTAGAACTTGGGGTCAAATCCTGATGTATCTATAATTAAGTTGCGTCTAAAAATAGTACTGTAGAACTATCGTTCAGCCCAACTGATGTACATACATACATACGCCAATAGAATAAACACTTCATGAATTTATACTATACGTATAAACATTTCCTTGTGAAACATACATATTTCACAATTTGTTTCACTTAATTGCAAATTGAAAATTATTTCTCTCCGTTACATACTAAAACTTTTACAAATAAACGTGTTTGCCTAAAAGCAACGTTTCAAATTACAGAATAATACCTACAGGAATTACACAAAAAAGTATCGATATAAATCCTAATTTATATGAAAGTTTAATGCCGAAATTCGTTAATGGTATCGCAA
>JAGJTL010000036.1:488603-500359 GCA_022063505.1 Calosoma granatense
CCCCAATCCCCAGCATCACTTTAATCCCGCTGTGTGAACTAGCAAGCCGAAAAAATGCATGTAGAAAACGTGATAAAAATAAAATACCATCGAAAATTCATATTCCAAGCGGAACCCATATCAAACAATACGTTATTCGTGCGCGGCTATTACAAAGCCAACCGCGATATCATGGAATACGTGTAACATACATATCATATGACGAACGTATTCAAAATAAAACGTCGATAGCAGGTTGCGGGCGAAGTGTATTCAATCACGCAAACATAACAGTGTCTAAACACTGAATTTACATATTCCGACATGTGCAAAGATATGGCGTACCTATACACCGATACTATACGGACAGATATCAATGTACGTACGTACGATTGTATGCTTGCCTACTCCTGTCTCTGCATGTCCTGTAATTGAAACTCTCTAGACTGCACACACATGCATACACAGCCAACCGAGTACACACACCAGCAAAAGATCGAGTACGAGAAACGAACATACCACTAGATTTGTGCAACGAAATCCATTCGGAAAATGCCAGCACACATATTGACAGTGATAAATTCGGAAATGTTTCGTATCGTCTCGTCTGGAATTGTGCTTACGCGAAATACTACCGGTAATACATCAATAACGCATTTAAATAAAACAGAATCCTGAACCGGAATAAAAATATTTATTTTCAAGTTGAAAATTTTAACAGTTTATTTTCAATCTTCCACAAACAGCAGGGCAAATGTATTTTATTTTTGTCAATAGGATATTGTTGACTTAAGAAAGGGGAATTGTTTTTTTCTACGGGCGAGCCAAGGATCTCCCGAGACTAGTGTTTGTCGAAAGAGAAATCGTTTTGTTTAACAGCATTAAATACAAAACTTTATATATAAATATGTTGTTCCCTAGATATGTACGTATACACAATTTTTAAAAGATTCTTAAAGAATACCAACGATAACAACAATCGTTATTCATATTAAATATATTATGTTAATAATTAATTACTTTGTTTTAAATCACAATATTTATTTTCTAGATATTTACTAACAATTATTATTGTTTGCAAATATCTAGTTTGAAGCTGACACAATGTGTCGAAACATGTAGCTATTGAAAATAAATATTGTGATTTAAAACAAAGCAATTAATTATTAACATAATATATTTAATATGTCATTTAACTATCACAAAGTAAACGAAGAAACAATTATATATTTGAATCATTATTCAATTTATTAACAATATTTACCATGCAAATATTTGATTTAATATTTTTACATATTGCAGTAATTACATCCACTTCATTAAGCTAAACGACCTTGCTACATATTTGAATAATAATATCAAAAAAGTTGTCGCGTGCCTCGAGAATGTTGGAAATATTTGGTTCTTTAATTATGCATTTAGTTCCGCTTCGAAATGAAATGGTATCCAATTAACAATAGCTTAATTAATTACTCGATCCATAATATAATTCTGTCTAGTGAACACTTGATCTATTAATAATGTAGGTAGCAATAAAAGTGAATTATAGTTGAGAGATACTTTCAATTTTCGCGTGAGAGTGAAATTTATAATTGTGTGTACAATAAAACATCAAGAATAAAAGGAATATTCATATTTTAACTAAGTTTCAAACAAAATTGTACATATAGCCTAATATAGGAATATGGAAGCTTTCCTTGAAGATACGGTACTGGTCAATAAATGTATAGAGATAGGGATAATTCAAAATTCCCCACACATCGTGCGCAACCCCGCGACCAGTAGCGGAGATGAAATGTCTCCTTGATTTCACGTAGCCACTTGAAGGATATAGCATGGTCAGGTGCTAGTTATATGAGAAGGGCGGACACTGCTAAGGGCCGGAAATGAGAGTGAAAATTTACCATTTCACTTGGAAATTGAACCGGGAACCCCCGTAAGTTTATAGTCCGACAGAGCATTTGAAATCCGTGCGCTCCAAACGTTCAGATGCGAGACGCACAATAAATGGAATGCACATCAACGAGAATCGAATTGCATGAAGGTCTCATTAAGATAAGACTTCGTTTTTAAATAAGCTGCACGAAATATTTATGTGGAAAAAGTAATGTTCAATCACTATGTGACTTTTTTGTGCGTAGCCGTTGATTAAAAGAACTCGAATGAGGCACAAGGGAGGAATGGTTTATCTAAATAGGAAAGGTTGCCTCAAGATTAGTTTCCGAGTAGAATGTCGAGAGTATGAATAGGCACTGTTTAATTTAGTTTACATTTTTAAAACGAATTCTAAATGAACAAGAAAGTAAGAATTTATTAGAATTGTACGATAAACGTAAATCATTCCATAAATTCAAATGTATGTAGATAAGTATTGTATTGAAAGCAAGATTATACGAGTTTTATCAAGTTGCTTACATATGACTAGTCATCTAGTCAGCAGTCAGTGGTCGTCGAAAAAAGAATTTACAAGCAGTTGACATAAAATTTATTTCTTCTGGGAAATCTAAGAAACAGAGAAACAGGGTCCAGAGAACTGGAGATGGTCTTACGGACAGGATTCATTAAGATGAAGTATGTAAAACATGCCAGGCTACTTCTTATACTAGTTTACAGTAAATTGCTCGGCGAATTACATAAATTCATTCCAGTAACAATGACATTTCCAATAGAAAAGTCTACTACTTTTGCTATTATAAGCTGTTGATGCAAGTTTCATGAATACATTAAAACTACAGATACAGCAAGTGAGTTATTCATAATCTATGAATTGGTCATCGGGAAAGTATATGTCATATACGGACAGTGTGTGTTACGTTTAGCTTTTGTAGTAGACACAAGTTGGCATTGACTGATGCAAAATTACCATTCGAAAGTTGTTTACGGACACACCTCTGTGAGATCCGCTGTAACGGTGGTGCAATTTCCTGAAACCTCTGGCAGTTGAACCGAAAATCCACCAGATTACATACCACGCCCACTGATAACAGCATTATTTAATTAAAAGTAAAACCGATGATTGATCATTACTCGGAAATCGTCAATTTAAAACAAAAATGCACGAATCAAATTTCATTTGCTGCAATATTTCAATTAAAAACATTCAACTGAAAATGAACAACAAGGCTAAAAACATATGACAACAATGTTTCGCATGTTGTAATTTGTTGATGACTGTATAAATATTTACACAGTAGCTTCAACATAATGTACCACTGAATATGTCTTTAGTATGCCCGCGTTCGAAAATCTATGTTTCAATTTAGGCCGTTCATTAAAATATATTGACAACTGTAAACGTCAAACGCCACAGCCGCGAACAATGCCATCAATTCATCGACGTGTATCAATGCAAAATAAATTCTGCAGCGATATTTTCATTTATGCAAAAACACGATCAGCGTTCAGTTAGCTGCCCTATCGGAAAGCATAAAAAAATTACATCGAAAAGATAATTAAAACCGATGTTATAATTAGTGGAAATTTGGGGCAGGTATGTAGTAGCATGTACGTAGTAGGCAGCTCGGTGCATGTGCACCCGATGTTTCAAGTATGCTAACATAGTTTTGGCATAAAACAGGATGACCTGATGTTAACAAAGCGCTTCGGGCACACATTGCCAGTCTACAGCCAGACCTAATAACTAGGCATAGGCGTAGTGTAAGGGGATATTATCGCTCCTTTTTTAACACAATCAACATTGTATTTTCTCGTCCAAGCTGCATATCAGATCTCTGTTTTCAATAGATTGAAAAACTATATTTGCAAAGAAGCGTACGAAGAAAATTTCATCTAATAGATGAATACAAGAGGAAATTAAAGAAATTCTGGCAAAACTACTAATTAGATGCTCTTTAAATCCAGTTATCAAAGAAAGTGAACAGTGTACTCGTAATGATGTGTATTAACTAAGCGAAAATTATTCAAATAAAAAATCTCTACGCTAATGAATATCCATGCTATACACCCACAGCTGTACACATACAGGGGTGGGTGCCGCTGCCTGTGTAACAATGAATTGGGTTGTGCAGGGGGGTGCATGGGACTCAGAGGAAAGGGAACAGAAACGCCGGTCATCACAGCCTGGCCAATTTATCACGGGTAGATCATAAAAACAGGATGCCATTCTACTCTACACTGGTAAAATTTTATACGGAAATTCTATGGATTTAAAGTAGTAATGCAATATGAAAAGAGAATTTTTATCACTTTTTTCAGTAATAATATTTTTTTGTCTGAGAGCTCTCGGGTATGAAAAAATAATTAATACAAAAGATTTTATGTAGAAATATAACAATAAAAATTATTTTAAAAAATAACGACAAAAAATATATTAAAAAATATGACTGCTGTAAAGAAGTTCTTGACATAAATGCAATTTTATATCTTGTCATATTTTTCAATAAAATATCATTCACTGGTTACCTGAATTAGTACTGTACTGCATTTCTACACTAAATGTGGCACTTACCTGAAAACAAAAAAAAAAACAATTAATACAAGAAATATAAATCCAGATACATACATTAAAATTTTTAAAAGTAAATATGTGATCTTATCATATAGTGTAATAATTTACTGGAAAAAAATATCTACGAGCAAATCGGCACACCTCTTTCAATTATATCTACAAAATAATCTTAGGTAACACTTAATATTCGACCTTGACAAAATGAAATAATTTATTCGGGATGTTTTGTGGTACGTAAAAGACGAGCCGTGAAATAGAAGTGTAGAATCGAGCAAGTAGATGAGGAATGAGATAAGATCAGTATTTCTAGTCTTATTGTACAACTGGCGGCGAACGATTACTAAATAAAACGAAAGGTCATTCTTGAACAGTATTTTAAGAGAACGGCAGACACGAATTGCCGCTAGTTCCTTGACAAAGTGCAACGGCAACATGCCAGCAATGTACTTATAACAAACGTAACGTAGACATCTGTGCCACAGTAAATGTTAACACACAATCAACGACATCGGTGCACTGCAATATAAAAGCTACCTGCATCGTTCTACTGTTGCGTTCATAAGTGTACGTACGTGTATTTTCAATCTGATTTGAAGTGTATGTGCTCTGGCTGGCTTGTCTGCAACTACACAGTTGTTGTCTTCCAACATTTTCAAATGTTATTATTCTGAAATCTAGGTTGTTCGAACATATCGTCAATAAACCAGAACACATTTATATAGCGGCATCTAGATTTTTATACTCGTTGACTTTTATTAAAAATTGTATATCCACTCAATAATTCTTTCGAAATATATACTACAAAATACA
Organism: Calosoma granatense; assembly: GCA_022063505.1. Classification (NCBI taxonomy): domain Eukaryota; kingdom Metazoa; phylum Arthropoda; class Insecta; order Coleoptera; family Carabidae; genus Calosoma; species Calosoma granatense. Next base: position 493,861 of record JAGJTL010000036.1, read on the forward strand.
TGGAATACAATTATTTGTTTAATTTAACACAAAATTCACTTTGGCCCAGAGGCTTTCTTCATTTACTTTTATTGTTACTTTTTTTTCGCTAACGAAATCAAATAAATTGCGACGGGTAATATATTTCAAATTGTGTAACATAATTACAGTAAATCTGACAAAAGATGTAGGACAAAGATTCCCCGAGGAACTGGAAAAAAATCGACCACAAAATACAATTAACAAATCTCATTTGTTACAAGGCCGTGTAGATTTATTTAGTTGTCTCTAACGACAAAGCATTTTGAAGTTGTAATTAAAACAACTTACAGAAATGAATGTAAAAATATAATGAACGTCTACATTAAGAAATTCATTGTATGATGATATTACAGTAATAGTTTAGAGTTCGTGCAAGTTTCAACATACGTATGTATGTGGTGGCTACTATATATTCGCACTAGTAGTCGTATTTTCAAATATAAATGGGCCGAAGTTCCGTTTCGTGTAAGCTCAAGGGAGACTGGTGTGTACAGGTCAGTGCATAAGTAATTCTTATTCCGGTAACGTGTTGACTGTCTAAAATCTAATCCAGGATTATGCCATTGCCGACTGCCACTTTTAGATTATAAAACATTCACACTAACGACGTAGAATAATTTATATAGCATGTGGACTGCAGAGACGGGCAATAATCTAGACATTCTGCGGCGCTTCCCAGTCCCATCGGACCGAAACCAGCAGGGTGTTAAGGACCACTTCCATGGAGAACAATAAAATTTTGGGTCCGAATAGTTTATTATTCCTGTCGTTGTTCTACCATTCTCCGACTGCAGAGCCGTTTGTTAAAGCATTCTGTCGCAGACAAGACAGTTAACTCAATTTACTCAAACAGGAATAGGCGGCGTTGGTCATTTTCAATTTTCCATTCTCTATTCTATTCATTCTAAATTATATATACGTAGATAGAACTAAACATTGTCCTTCACTATAAGTCTATGTAACTGTCATAGGATATAGTCAGTAATTAGGGAATTATAAAATCTTTACCACCCAAGTTAGAACATCATTATCCACATTCAACATTAATATTTAATGACCATATAAAATACACAGTTAATGAAACATGTTGCATTATAATTAGTTAAATACACAGTTTTAGTACACCTTTTCATTATTTAATGTTTAATTCTGTATACAATTGAGTCAAATATGTATGCAGAAATTAAATCTATGTTTTATTAAACTACACGTACAAATAAATACCAGTATAAATACTATATTTATGCAAACATTATTTAATAAACAAATGCGGTGCACGAATAATTTAACAGTTAATTATTGATAGCAATGAATTTTCTGCGTAACGTAACGAAACGAAGGTGAAAATAAATATGTACACGTCAGGACAGTGCGTTCTAGTATATAATCCAACGTTCGCAATTAGTGGCACGCGAAAACTTTGGAGCAACTTTCAAAGTACCCAATCGAGATGTTTCTCTGCATATTAAATAATTGTAGATATCTACATACATGTTTGCACGAGAAAGTATGTGAGAATTTCACTGCAGATTCTCATAATTCAGGGCGACTGTAATCATAGAAATACAATCTATTGTTTACAAGTGCTGAAGCAGTTCAGCTTGCGCCATGAAATTAATGACAGTGTTATTTTCTGGGTGTTGAACAGGATTAGCTTGAAATAATTTTTAATCTCATAGCTGGCACGATAATATCTGTACTAACATATTCATAGAATACATGATTACAAGTGGGAATAGAGCTGTTTTCACGAGTGAATTATAATTTGACCAGTCAATTTATATATTGGTAACTATACTAAGTTATCACATTATAAATTACAAAAATAATTACTCTCGATATGCATTTATATTTATAAATAATATAGGAACTTCTCTTGAAAACACAATAAGTACGGTTTTAAATTATATTTACCTAAATATTTTATTGATTTTGATAACACCAATATATGCACGCACAGGGCATCGATTACATGTTTTATCTTGTTCTTATTGAATTGAACGTGTCATAACAAAGGAACTCTGTACAAGTACATAACTATCAATCAAAATAATAATATATTTAACTATCAAGGTCAATACTACCAATAAATTGATAGTGAGCGAATTAATCAATGTTGTAGTTTTGGTATTCGCATTGTAAACGAAGATAATAATTATATCACAAGAAGGTATCCATCGGTTTGTTTTGTAAAACAAAAGTGATAGTTGAAAAACAACAATACTAACGATGTATGTATGCACTTGCTGTACTTGTAACAATTTCAATAACAGCGTAGGAGATCAGGTCCGAGAGAGGTATAGGGTGTGTGCCGATACTCTTCTAACAGCAGTTATCAAACAGTGGCTCCACACAATTCAATAGCATCAAAGAACAAAATTAAATAATTATTTATTAATTATACATGTACGTACACATACAAAGTTATGTGATTATTTGCAACATTGTTAATTAGTTCTACTTGATACTAAGCATTGTTATTTCCTAACGGACTATTACAGCAATATATTGCGCCGTAAATCTATATAGAAGGGAAGTCACAAATATTTTCTTTTTTATTGAAGTAATAGACGAAATCGAACACTAAGAGGTGTTGTAAAATACGCAATAAATGGAAAATTACCCACTAAAATTTCTATAAAAAAAATAGTGGACACCTCTGGATTACAACTAACGATAAAAATTTTTACATCGGCTTTAAAGAACAAGAATGAAGTTTCAATTTATCGTTATACCATGCATTGGATTGGATTCTCAAAACGACTGCGAACAACCGAATAGGTGTCTGAAAACTTTGCTTCTGCACATAAAATTTGGCATATCTGCATGATTGAATTTCAATTTATCGTTTTCGTTGCGCATTTTTACTACTTTGTATCAAATATTTTCCCAAATGTAATTACATTACGGAGAACTTGAATATTGTTTGAATATTACGAAGCGCACATTTGCACAAAAATAAGACAGTACACGCACGCGTTCAAGTGTAATTATTTGTACCTGTTCTGGACACGAATGAACAGGTTTAGTACTGCTGTAACTATATTGCTAGTGGAACGAGATGCCCACATAGCGGTCAGGCGGCTAGCTGTGAGACTTCGAGTTCTAGGACGGCAGAGGGTGTAGGAGGGGATAGAGGAAACGACTTTTCTATAGAGATGGGAGGCCTTTCAAGCCGCCGATCCGAAGAGAACACACACACACACGCATACATTTAACATCAGATGCTTTTCTAAATCCAGCGTACGGTCAGTAAGCGAACCCTGTGCACTGGCACAAACACTAACAGCAGCCAGGCCAAGTAATGCTGCGTGCCAAGCCGATAGAAACATGCTGCGCCCATCACCATCGTCACACACTCTGCACCATCACCCATTGTTATACCACAGGGATACCTGGACTATAAACCCATACCCCTGCACCCTGCCCCTCAGCTGTAGATACACAACCATCACATATGGGGAGTTTGTTGGTCGGAACAGCGGTCGGTCATTCATAAATCACGATTATACTTTATAGAAAAGAAACGTGAATAGACAGAGTTTGCTCTTTGTCGACCTTTATGAAAAGACGATTCCACCTCAAACATATTCAAGGACGAGTGATTAATCTTGTATTGTACAAATGAAATGGTTGAATATTACTTGAAGAGAACTTTGGTATCTCAACTGTGGAAAATTATATTTAATTCGATAATGATTTGTATGGAGAATTGTGTTATATAATAATATAATGTTATTTGACACTTGGTTATTTGTGCATCATATTAATTATCAACAGTTACTGAGGAAGTACTAATTGCACGCTAATAGTTATGTTTATACTTAAGTAAAATTCAACACAGGATGTAATTAATGCTGCACAGAATTACAACAAAAATTATTGCTTTCAAATTTTAAAGCCAGTACTGTCAAATTATTTATGACTCCGTGAAAAAAAAACCGAATATTTACAGGAAACAGGATGAGGAAAAGAAAAAATTATAATATTTAGGTCTTAATGAATCAAATATGTATGCCAAATTTTGAATTACAACAATAGATTATAAATGTATATGCATATAAATGAATATGCGGCAGTTCCTGATACTACTAAAAAATAATGGAATATATTAACTGTAAAATGGTATTTCTTTAGGATGCATCAGACAGAAATATTAAACAGCTTTGGTAGTAAAAAGCTACGTTCTGTCTGCTTCATGGCAAGCTAGGATTTCACATAAAGCATAAAGCAGAGGGAGCTGTGAGTCGCCCTCTACAGAAATGCAAGTCAGCCCCCGGTGAGCAGATGATAGCTATTTTTCACGTGCGTAGCAGTGTAAGTACGGTAATACTGTACGCTACAGTGACATGTTGCAGCTTGTCTGGCCTAGTGTGTTCAGTGTTCGTCTAGCATAACATGACATGTTGTTCTGAGCTGAGCTGAGCTGAGCTGTATGCTATACACTATGTTAGTGGATTGTCGCAGCCCGTCATATGCTCAGACCGGATGTACTGTTACGGTCATTGGCAACATTCCCCCGCTAAGCCAATTTGTGATCGCACGCGGAATTTTTATACTTCCTGAATATGTTTTAGTTTTATTACTCTACTCGGGACAATATGGTACTCGGAGCGAAACCGGAGAATGATATTACCATAAAACGAATATCGGAAAAGACTGATTGAAGATGGAATGATATAAAAACGATAAATTTAGATTTATTTATCGAAAACTTCAATTCTACACTGACACACAAAAAGTTGCGATTTCAATAAAACACACAGTGTCAATTAATTTTAGAAACTTGAATAAGAACAGGTATTATTTGCTACTTAACGATTGTTTAAATATTGAGAACTTTGAAAGTAGTTTATACAACTACGTAGTATTTATTTTTTTCGGAATAAAAAACTATATAATGAAAGATACATTCATCACGCAACGTACAACAAATAATTATAGTTGAAAACATCAGCATGCATAATTTATTCTAGCTTTTATTGTAACGCAGATGGTATATTCTAACATGCAAACATCACGAATATCGTGATTTCAACTTAATAAAATACATAAACTGCATTAAAATGTAATAGAAATCATGAAAATTAGAAATAAACTAAGGACTTTCACATGACGTTCATAACGAGTATTCCATATGTGCAATATATTTTGATTAGCAACAAGACAGACTACATGAAATGGAAACGCAATCCACGAAACAGGAAGTGACGTTTACAGATCTACGGTTTTACATTAAAAAATGTAAAACGACGTAGAAAGCTGTGATATTTTTTAATTTGTCCCATAATTACTTGACATTTTACACAAATATAAACAAAGCAAGAGCCCAACAATAGCAAAAGTTAAAGATATAAAAGATACTATCACCGAAATCAGTCAAATCTTTTGTCACATAATAAATTTCACTTCTGTGCGAAAAGAGAAAGTGGAAATAATTTATTTTTGTGCAGTAGCAAGAAAGAGGACACACAAGTATGTCATCCGGTGCGTAAATGAATCAAAATAATAAAATTGTGTATTCAAACAAAAATGTGCAGATTGTTTATTGTTATGCTAATAGGAACTAACTTTGCGGTGATTATCTGTAACTAATTAATTTCTAACCGTGCTAGTAGGTAACCATGAAAGAATATCAACAACAATAACCTTTAATTGAATTGTATGAAAATAGTATAAAATGTGATTTCATTCAATAGCACTCTAAACTGCAATAACTTTAATCTATTGAAGACGCTGTATTGTACTTTCTTTTATGAGCTGTAGAAAAACATTTCTCCTCTCAAATTCTCATGAAAGATTAGACCGATCCACCTGCTCCACAGTAATATTATGTTATAGTCCTTCTCTTATATAAGGTTTTATTCGTTGCGTTGGACGAAAATACGTAACAATAATACGTACTTATATCAATAAAATTATAATTTGAAATTCTTTGCTATTTGCTACGCATTTCTTGCTTGAATTTAAAATAAAAGCAATATTCTTTGTTTCTACTTCATTTAACTCCACAAATACTTAATTTTCTGCCATATGACACGTTCACATTTCACAACTTAAATAATACCAACTGAAAGTTACTAATATTCATATATACAGGGTGCCCCAAAATTATTGGAAAAAAATTTAAGGGTATGTATTATTTAATGTGCTGATTACAACGCAAAAATATTTTTTTCGAAATTCGCAAAAATAGTTGCACATTACTTGGAGCAAACATTTTTCGTACCACCGTTCTGACAGCTTACAGTTATCAGCACAAATTAGTAAGCATTAAAATCTATAAAATTTAATTAAAGTTGTGTAGCAGTTCATTCAACATTATTTAATTCAAACGTATGTACCTTCTCAGGCTTATTTAACGAAATATCAGTCTAGTGGCACGAAAAATATTTGTTTCAAGTAATGTGCTATTGTTTTTGCGAATTACGAAAAAAATCTTTTTGCGTTGCAATCGGTACATCAAATGATATATGCC
>JAGJTL010000036.1:500511-542491 GCA_022063505.1 Calosoma granatense
TACATACATACATACATAACATCACGCCATTCCCATTACTGGGGTAGCAGACCATTTATTTTACAAACATTAAAATAATAATAAATAATATTTAAATTGTAGTTATCAAATTTCAGTTGGAAACGATTATTTCTAGTTGTATCAAAGCTCACGCACATTGCCACGAAATTATCACGCATTACAAACTGAAAACTGTGATACGCGATTAACAAACAACAAACAAAGAGCCATTGTATTTGACAAGATACGTGAAAGCAAGCAGAGTTCCTACATGGAATGCACGTAGCGGCAGATAAAGAATCAAGCAGGCGGGCAGAGGACCTTGCCACCGAGGCGGAATACACCGTAACTGTACATTGCGTACACACGTTTAATTTAAAGTACTTCGGTTATCAAAACACTGTTATCCTGTGCAACGATAACAGACCGCGGTTCCTGTCCTCGCTGTTCGTAATGGTAACAATGCAAGGCCGCGGGAACCCAGCACTAATGGTTGACGAACCTATCCTTGTGTGTGTATACGGTCGGGCATTAATCCTTCAGTGAAGGACGTGTATCAACAGGACGAAACTTGACCCAGTGCATACAGAATTTAACACAATAGGTGTACAATACAAAACATGGTATCTCTACTAGTAGGTACGTACTATACTCGTACAAAATGTATAATCTACTCGTATATAATAATAACATTATATTATAAAACTCGCTAGACGTATTAGTAAATTATCCAGTTATACATGTACAATAATAAAGTTACTAGTTATAACTAATGTATATAAAGAAGTCAATGTCATTATTAGTTTATCTATGTAAAACACTTTACAATTCTCTGTCTGTGAATACGAATGAAATTCATGTCCGTAACTGTACTATTTCCTATGGCAACAGATAATATCGCTTAGCGATATTATATGGCCGGGCACCCCTGGTAGCGTATGAAAAGGCATTAATTAGAAGCGAGAGGCTGTGTCGAGTTTATTACCTTAACTGGTCAAACACGCAACAATATTGGAGATTCGAAGAAATATACGTCGTCGACCATGTTTTGTGTACACGAACTTAGACTGGACGGTAAATTTCCAAAGACGGTAAATAAATTATGCGAGATATACAACACGCTCAGAACGGAGCGGTACTATAATAAAAAGAAATTCTAATGATACATACGGACTTGCAACGAACGACGACCGTAAAAGTTATATTTACTTACCATGTTAGTCTATAAGGATGCCTAGTAAAGATTAGATATTGTAAATATAAATATGCATTTATAGATGCGGAATATGAACTCTCAAAGGAACGATAATGTTTCTTCTATAGAAATGTCGTCAAGATATGGTGACGCGCATCTAGTATTCTAATTTAAGACCGATATTAAACTGATAATTGATTTAAATTATAACTTTAATTCACTAAGTAATATAGAGACCTGTGATGCAGATAATAAAAAGTACAACACGATAATGAAATAACTAACTGAAATTTCCATGTCTGGCTTTGTAATAAAAGACAGTTGTTTACTTTTGAAGTTAAAATTCCCAGAAAGATATTTACGAAATGATGTAATAAGTGTCAGTGTAGTTTAAATTTGAAGAAAACGTTACAACAAATGACAGACAAAGGAAATGTAAAGAGTTCAGAGAAAACTAGCTTGCAGTGGCGAGAGGTCAAGATCTGCTTCGCCGCAAGTTAGATTTACATCTCGGCATAACGGAATACTACACATAAGTGACAAGAAACAGTAAACAGTTTTTAAGTATATAATTTTATGTGGCGGAAGAACACATGGCTCTGTACACAATAAATCATTTAAGAGAATCAACCAATTAAACGCAGCAATTACTAACCACTCGATAACGCACTTTTTATTTCTTAATGGGATGATAACACACGAGAATGATGTACATTTAGTTCAACCATGAATGGATTCAGTGAACTTTTATAGTAAACTACTACTAAAAATGGAACACACATGAAAAACACCACATTTAATTAATATTTGTATACCATGTACTTAATTACGTAATTAAAGAGAATTTCGAAATATTTGTTTACAAATTCATTAAAGTATTTATAAATACTGTAATCCACATCTGTATACACTGAAAATGTAATGTTTATTTACAAAATTGCTATTATTTGTAATAACAAAATGTTCAGGAACTTTATTATTATAAATAATAATAAATTAGAAATTAAACAATAAAATTTATTTAACTGCAAATTATGTATAAATTGTTGTTAATTATAGAGAAAAATCTCACAGCAAGTGGCTGTATTAATTATAGCTAGAAACGTAATTTATTTAGGTAATGAAGACGATGCGTGCGTAGCGCAGGTAGATAAGGTGTATAACGTACACATTTCGTGCGAAATGTTTTCCATTCTGTGTGACAGAACAATTAGCTAATTATACACATGTACGGAGAGAGGAAACGTGACAGTTACAAGTTAGTTTATTATTCATAATCACTGGTAACGACCTGGTACAGGGATACACAAGCATTTATTATTTATATTGATTAATAACTGATTAGTCACGTGCACACTTCCCAGTGATAGCAAACGTACTATAAACGTGACATAAGTGGATACGGCACAGTACATTGACCGAATGCTACCTATTTCAAATTGCATTCATCATTAAAGACACTTTAATTGATATGAACCAATTATCTTCTAGTAGAGGCAAGAAATTAAACTAAACATTGTCACTTTCACCGATAAAGAATGTTTACAGGAGTCTTCGAAATACTATATTAATTATAATCATTCATTAGAACTGCTAGTAACTACATAATTATTATTAGTAGGGCTGCGATTATATGGAAAATGCATATTTTGTATTATTGATATGCTTAAGAAAAATGTTGCATATCTACACAAACTATGTAAAAACAAATAATTTTAGCCTACTCTCACTTTGCATATTTTGCATACTTATACGTTTTAGAGCATATTTATTCGAAATTGCATATGTGAGCATATTTTACAATCATATTAACAAATTCTTAGTGTGTCTTTTTTTAAAGTAATATTTTGTTGAATTTGCTTGTTTACTTATATTTAATAATAAAATATCATTTATGGTTTTGGTTGAAAATTTGGAAAAACAATTAATTGTTAATATTTTCTGGTTTACAATAAATTCAAAATAATTTTAATTTTGTATCTTATATCCAATAGTTTTACTCTGTTTTTCTAATACAAAAAAAGTGTTTTTATGTTTGTATTTGCTTATTTTATTAAATAATAAACGTACTCATACAACAATAAAGTACTAATAATTATTTAAAATATTTTACCTTATTCTCAAAAAACCTTGCATATTTGTGTATATTTTTTAATTTTGAGTACATATAATCCTTAATATTTGTGCATATATATGTGCATATAATTCCCAGCCCTAATTATTAGAATAAGTTAGATATACGGAGAATACCGAGTAGAATACGTTACCGTACGAAGTGAGACGAACATGGCGACCGACAGTTAATGGAAGAAAGAAGAGACAAATGCAGTTAGAATGTCTGTTTAAAATTTATATTTCACTGTTATCGATATGATAATGCAGCATTAGTATTATAATAACATTCTAGAAGCACAGATATACATTTTAAATTCTGCTGGTGCTTTGCTCCACATCATAACGTAAAGCTATTTTTGCTATTTACCGAAAATCGATCTGATGCCGGCCCTGCACACATTATATGCTGAGTGCAGAAATATGTTTTCATAGCGGAATGTACATTGCTTATTCCATAGAGGTCACATGAGTGTAAACGTGAATATTGAATAGTAAAAAATTGTACAAAAATGGCATAATCCAAATTTGAAGCTATCTTATGTGACATTTTATCTAACAACTGATGTAGAATGTATAAAAATATTCACTGGTTACATAATAACCAATGACTAAGAAGTTTTAAAATAACCTTGCGAATAAAAAGCATGAATAACTCAGATACAAGACACCGTTATTGACTATGTGTAATACAAATGTTTGTTAAAAATATTTTCTATCAACTTCCTGATATAAATTAATTAGTTTACATACTCGAAGAGAGCAACAATCCAGTTTATATAAGTGTGCTTTGAAAAGCAACAAATTACGAAAGAAGAAAAACCTAAGCGTGATTGAAAAGGGATGTCGTCCATCAAGCTACTCTCGCGAACAAGGCACAAAGAAAATTGACAGGAAAGGATAATGGTACTAAAGTGTATAAAAAAGTTAATGTTATGTCTCATTAAACATTATAAATCAGATATAAATTCAGCGGTAAATGTGCAATTGGCTGATACATGCCTTTATACAGAAACATATCCATTAAATTTAAATCAAGAATCCTTAAAACATTTTTCTACTAAAATTTACACTATAGTAATGCTATTAAAAAACACATTTTCATTGTATAGTACAGTGATAGTAGGAAAAATAAGTAGGTCTTATTAGAATCGTTAGTATCGCCTTGTGAATAGCAGTCTATGTATGTGTCAGTTACCGACGATTTTTAAAATGCCCGCATGTCGAATGAAAACTTATAGTTTGACGACCCCTGATTTAAATCACCGGTTTCCAATAATTATGCATAATTTATATATTTGATATATTAATGAACCATAACTAGCACAAATATAATGCTAATTTGTAAATATATACTATATATCTACATAATTAACCGAAACAACATGTAATTGCGAATTACTACTGAGACAGAATGATGAATTAACATTTTTCATACTACAGAAATTCGTGGCGTTAATAACATTTGGAATATCGATTTTCCATTTCTAGTTATGCTGTAAATATTTGAAATTTAGTTTGTCCATATGTACTTACTTTTATTACTCCTATAACTAAATTAAATATTATAAACATACATAAAACATTTTATAGCTATATGCTTTTAGCTGTCGTATGTACAGTTACTGGAAAAAGTTAGTATACTCACAGGCATTTGTTTTTATTATGTGTCTTCTTGTACGTTTTCAATCTAGAACGTACAGTTATACAAGCAACAAGCTACTAAGGAAAGAAAAATTATCTTGTCTTCTTGTGAACATTGTTTCAATATGAAGTTTGTAAGACTCTTTGAAATAAAACATATGTGTATATTAGTTTTTCTCTAGACTGTAGATACGTTATATAGTATGGTTTACTTCAAATTGTATATACCACATGCGTAAAGTTTTCTTTCCAACAACTAATTGTCTTTGACATGATTACTATATACAAGCTTCGTTTATTTTACGTACCTATACAATTCAATTTAATCGTTCTAAATTGAATTACATTGTATATATATAGGTGTATATAGCAATAGAATGAGCGCGACATTTGACAATTTGTTGTAATTGTACGTTTGACAAGTGTATGTACGCAATAGGTCAATGCAAACAGTATTTATAAACCAGGAAAGTATTAATTATTTGATCGGTGAACGTTTAACTTTTAGAAAATACTTTCTGTTTTGCAAGAGTTAAATTTGTTACCAAGCAAGTTACAATGATACTTTATACATCATGTTATACATGTGGCAACACTGTCCAAGTATGAATGACTTAATTGTATGTGCATATATGCAGTTATGAATAAATTATGCCCACATATGAACTTGTACAGGTTACGATGTAATTACTACCCGCAAGCACACATGTAGTTTGTATAAATTAATGAGAGAAATTGTATTTACTTTAGCAGATTTTCAATAATAAAGTATTGAGTAATAAATTCTCAATCATTTTAATAAGACATGAATGGAACAATATCTTCGCAGAACAATAACAAAAGGCATTCACCATTTTCTCCCTGAAGAGAAGCGAGAACACAAAAGAATCTTTCGAGATGCACAATGGATTGGAGAAAAAGAACCCGAAGGTATTTAAACCTGAGTATAAATTCAGACAGCTTCAGCAAAGCAAAAAAATATGTATTCAAACGTCATACGATGATCGACCAAGATGCTTAAGCATTAATGAGACATCACATGAAAAATAATAATTCTACCAGATATCCTTGACCCAAAATCTTGCGAAAATAAACACTGTTAAAATTTATGGAAGCCAGTATGATTTTATTCGTGTACAAAATACCAGAAACATTTCTGGTTATGCGGCAAGTTATAGTCGAATATAAACTTGTTTTCGGAATGATAATTATACTAAATTTGAATTCATGTAAACTGCCCACGTTCCACGGAATCCAGTTAAATTATTAAGCCCAACAGACAGATACAGGTAAAACATCCAAACTTTCTCGACAAAAAAAAAACTACCAACATTCTTCCTGCGTCCACGCCCGAAAATATTTCACCCCATAAAAGCCGGGTAAATTCTTTGGAAATATTGATGATAACACACACATATACGCAGCACGAAAGAATTTATGCGTAACCGAAAATTGCTGATGCGAGGAGAAAAATCAGATTTTTCTCTTTAATACGTTGGCAAAGTTTTCATTAGATCGATGTATTACATAAAGAAACATTGGCAAAATGGCCATTCGTTAACAGAATCACGGAACTATAGTAGGAGGTCTTGGTTTCACGCTTAAATCACTAGAGAGAGATGGCGTGATGGTGAAGAAAAGGAAAGTATGCACTTTGCGTCTCACCGCTGGTGCGAGAAGGAACGTGGACCGGTTCTTACAGTGCACGTGAACGAGATGGAATAACCAATCATGACTACAACTGTGGGAACAGACTTTTTTATCAAGAAAGTTCGAATCCTTTCACTTTGTATTATTCAAATCGGATGACAGAGAGACTTGGATGCTTACAGTCTGTCCTAGGAAGAGAATAAATACCAAGGCACAGACACACACACAAGTCTGTATGCCGGGTCGTGTGTGAAGGATTTCGTAAGATTATAAAAGAGTCCGCTTTGGGGTTGTTGTTTTCTTGAGCTATTAGTACAATGGGGTCGAGCTTCAAGACTACAAATGGCAAATGTGAAACTGGTACAAGTCGTTTATCTAGTGCTGCCCGTATACACACATCAGAACGGTTAAAAGGAGTTCGCTAACATAATGTTTACAATACAAACACATTACGGAAATAATATTTCAGCTTGGCCTGATAGTTTGTATTTGTCTGCTACTGCTCTTACTACTATTGCTGAAAGGAATGTCGAGTTTCGTTCAGTCCAGTTACAACAAGCACGCCAAGTTCTCACTGGTTTGGAGATTGTCTGTTGAAAATAAATGACGAAAACATTCGGGGTTAAAGCAAGTCTTATGATAGCGGCATCATTAGAAACGGGAAAACATTAAGAAGAAAGTTTGAAAAAGGCATTTCAAAACAGAAAAAAAAGAGTTGGAGATAATTAGTTCAACAGCGTATTCATTTGGAAAAGTGGAGTCGCTTCATAAATTGCTCTCCGAACGCTTTTTAACTATGTGAAATACCGTGCGCTCTTACATACACTGTTCACTCGCATTACTTTTCTTTGACGTTTTATAACCGAGCACCAAAGGGCGTTACGTTTACGGTGAAATACCTAAATGAATTCGTTCCAACGTAAATGGAATAAATAAGAGTTATTATGTATCGACTATCGACGCATTCACGATAATGCAATCACTTCTTCATACAAAGATAATTTCGTCTTGCAAATATAAATGTAAATTTTCATATTGTTACGCTCTGATAGAGGTCGCCTGTATTGCACAGTTCGGTTTAATTATTTTTTGAAGATATAACGAAGTGAAATAATTAAAAATCACTGACCCTTTTGGAGAGAAATCAGTGGAATCTCGACAGGACGTAACGAAAAAGCACCCTGTGAAACATAATATCCAACCGCCAAAGCCAGGACCGGTTTTTCGACATGTCTAACTAATGTTACATGCCACCAGTTAGAAAAACATCTGTTTAAGATTTTAAAACCTCAGGAAAAGTAATCCACCCCCGGGAACACATACGTAAGGTTGAAATTTCCATGGTGATGAGACCGAAACGTGACCTTAATGACAAGTCGGGTTCGGTCGCGGGCATCTGCTTTTGGCATGAATGACTTCGGTTAGTGATTTATCGTTTGAAAAACAGAACTTGGTGTGTATTTTGTTTAGAGTTTTGCGGTCTATAGATGTCCCACGCACGAGGGATGTGCACTAGTTATGGAGATTTTCCATTCAACAATAAAGCGCAATAAGCATACAAAATAATTATAACATATGAACTGGGAGCGGCTATGCAATCAACAATGAAGACATTCGGAACAGCACAATTGCTGCCGCTTCTGACGCCATCGCATCCTTGATCCAAGATAACAACAACTAATCATTAATGCACGTGCTTCACTTTGTAATTACCACAATGCAAATTAAATATTTCTTAATGTGTCGTTCATAACAAATTCATGTTTTTACGATCTACTAAAGTATTTTGATGTCTACATAAATACAAAATAGGTAACACATTCCTTGCAATTAATCTATGAGTAATAACATTTTTACGACGTTATGACGTTTGTCATTTCTTTTTAATTATATTTTTAATTGCATCACTGTCATAGATAATACATAGTGTTTTGTTGCAGAAATGATTAGAGTGCTATGAAAAGAAAAATTAAAACTTTCATGTATAAAAAAGTCCTCCAAATCCAAAACACTAGAATTACTGAATACTTCAAATTATAAACACTATAATTTTATAACTGAAACATATTTCCATGGGAGTGTACCGTACAAAGTACCGTCTTTTTGAAAAAACAACGTTATTTTTGATTCATATATAATTCTCCCGGCGCTAAAGAAACTTAAATAGTTGTGTGTGTTATATGTTAAAATTTCTCACAACTGAAATTTTCCGTAATAACAAAATTGCTGTTGCAACACTGGAATATATGAGAGTCATAACTATTACAAGTGCCAAAGTAAAACTTAATAATAAATGTGAGACAATTTAAAACTGACAGTACAGCAAATAATTGTGCATTGTAACAGCTGCACTGCATAGGGATTTAAATGAATATCAAATATTACTCGAGACCGACACTGCAATATATCAAAAGGTATAGAATTAAATTTGCACACAGTATGCGCACGCCTGCGCACAACCGCACACACATTTATTATACTACATGGTGAAAATCAAAAGTCAGATTTAAACTAATGGATATTTATGTATTTGGTTTCGAATTAATGGGAAGTGAAATTCGATTCAACGCAACACCGAATTGTGTTATAATCCGCGTTTCATCACAAAATTATTTTAAATTCAGTTCTCGTCTGCAAATGTGTATACGCCATTATTGCATCATGCATATATTAAGTACATAAATTATTATTGTAAAAAAAATAATTGGAATCAATAACAATGTTGTCATTCTCTGCTTGTTTTTATGCAGAAATTGCAAAAGTCACGTGACAACTATTAAATTAGTTACAATGCAATGTCTTATGTCACCATTAGATTCTATCGCATGTTATGTTTTGATTTAAATATGCGTGAGATGTATTAGAAAAATAGATTGGAATAAATAATGAAAAGGAAATGCATCATTTTAGTAAATAATTATGACCTTTGAAAATGTTATTCCGTGCTAACAATTTATTTAAATACTGCTATTTATTGAAACGCAAGGAAAATAATTTCTCATAATCTGTCAGTCGTTTATGGTAGAATAATCGATTCGATTGCAAGGAAAATAAAAAAAAATTGAATAGCTGACGCATCGCAGTACACAATTACTATGATCATACCATATATGGGAACGTACAACATTAAAATACATCACGCATATTCTATATAATAGCAAACTAGATAACTCATTTACATATTATATAATAACACGTATTTATACAATAAAGGTTTGTATCGGAAAAATCATCAAGTATGAATGTGTTGATAGAACATAATTTTTAATTTTTCAAAATCCTTTTTCTTATTAAATTGTAAACAATTCTATTCAATATTACTGTTACAGAAAATTAATTATAGTTATGTATTTTAAAGAAGAGAAATTCATATTTATTGTTTGTTAAACTTTCTGTGAGCAAAGAATAAATGAATTTAAATCCACTGATTAACAATGTGAGGACTTTCTTTTTCTTATTATTATATTTCATATGTTATATGAACAATTATCAATGCAAACACATACATAGATGAAAAGAAACTAGTTTCACTCTCTTTTGCTTTAGAAACAATCTCTCAATTTGAAAATTTAATTACTATTCATGAAAATTTATATTGTAACTACATTATTTGGTATAATGATATAATTGTACGACGTAGAATTTAATGCTCGAGGAGGTTTCAAATAAGTAATTTACACTCTACCTGCGGCCTTGATAATTATAATTTAAACCAGCAGTTTATATCATAATATATTTGTTACCAAACTTGAGCACATTATCCCTGCTCCATTATTGTAAGCAGCGTGAATATTCTGCCAAACAAGCAACACTTGAATTGGATAAGTTACTACGCAAACATCGAACGATGATGCACTAAAAATGTGAAAATGAAGTCACTCTAAAAATCAGGACATCGCGTTGGAGTTCTATACCGTTACGTTGACGGTTTTTAAAAGTATTCCACTCGTCTCTGCTCTGTCACAACTTATGATTATTTCAAAACGAAAAATCGACCAAGATTCAGTGTGTCTGACAGGAGTCTGATCGAGTCTGATATTCTGCTCTGTATATTTCTAAACATTATAATTTATGAAGAAACTTCAATCTATTGTACTAACAAGATATAAGCATCATTGGATCAGGGTTGCATTAAAGCGAATGTTTAGTTCATATTAACGTAATTATTAATAATGTCATGGTCATGGACATCGGTGAATATAGAGGAAGTTCAGTAGTTCAAAGGCTCCCCTTTCATACAATGCTCATAAATAATTTATTATGAAAATGTATTAAAGTTAGTTGCAGTGAATAGGTAGGTATATACTTGTAGGTACTATGTTTATATGCAGAGCTAACTTTTTACATAACTTATCTTATAATTATTGTGCTTGCATATAAATGATCTTTGGATTCACAATTCTATACATATATACAGTGTAAACAAAAAGCATAGAAATTCTGGCATATAATTTGTAACAAGTTTACATAAATTAAATATTTATCAACCAGCAGAACAGAACAGAACAGAACAGGATAGGATAGGGTAGGGTAGGGTAGGGTAGGGTGGTATATATTCATCGTTGAAATGTACTTTAGACAGACGATTCTGTGTGTATCATCATTTATTTACACGCGAATTCCAGAGCAAACATCAATGCAACGGTTTCAGGAAGTTCTATATGAATAACTGGGGTATTACATTATTATTTCATATATAGCCCATGTTTGCACTCGCAAGTGCATTGAGTCGCGTCGCCTCCATGTATTATATTATAGTTTGCATAGTGACGTCACAGTGCACCATGCAAATAGCCGACTACATATGATACATATACATGTATATGATAAACTAGAGCAATAAACGGTGTTCATTCCAATTTGTTACAGGGGCCCGCATCCCTGAAGTGACAAATTATATGAATTGTATACACTATACTACAATATACACATATGTATATTGTGTGAAGGCACGCATAGCAGCACATATGAATATATTATAAAACAATACACATCTACCCACTCATCCTTCTGCACACAACATACCAGAGTATACACTTGAATTGTGACTGATAATTTTAGAACGAATTGAGAGTTGTAAATGACATAATCTGTAAATAATCACAAAACAAATTTTCACAAATGGCATAAAGAAAACTAGTTGCAGCAGTTTCCAGTGCGAGCAGACTAACAACATGAGAACGAAAATGTAATTTAATTTCATCATATATAAACGCGTACCGTCTCTCCATTACAAAATTAAACTATGCATTTCCAATATTAATCCCAAGAGCAAAACACAAAATTAATTTACTTAAAACGTACATAATTCCTCTGAGAACACTTTATCAAAAAACTAATCCGATGCCTGCGGACAAATCGAAGGCCTGATTACTGGAACATGAACCTGTGCCAGCACAGTATAGAAAGAACAACAGCCAAAGTGAGAATTCAGTTCTTTTTAAACCAGATCATTCTCCGATGAATCGCAAGAGCGAATGTCTTCATTGAATTGCTTGATAGCTGCTTTGTAAAATAGGAAAGGGTGTAAGTGAAATAAATTCTATTATAAGAAATAGTAGTAACTATACTAGATATTTAATGTATGTCTATATATTCTAGTTATACACCAGATTTAACTAATTTTATCGAAATTCTGTTTGTATTAATTTGCCTGCAACATGATAGGTTATGTATGTGACCGCAGTTTGCTCGCATTGATTGCAACTTGAACTGCTACTGTTTGTACTGTTAACTCAAATACCGTAAAGTTGCGATTTTGTAGTAAGCTGGTGTCTGTACACACACACGCTGAGGAAGAGAGAACTAAACCGGCTGAGCAGCACCGTGCGAGCTAGCTAGACTGGTGAACTCGCTCTCTCTCGCGTAACTAGTGATGTTGCAATAGCAACCGCATAGCACAATTTAATCTCTAGCTCTCTCTGTCTGCTCGAGTTGCCTAGCAAACAAGCGTACACGAAGAACTTGTTGATGTGAGAAACATCTTAGCTTCATGCGTTTATGGCTTAATTAAACACTGTTAAATGGGGATCAGCAACACTAATGTTGAATGTAGAGATACATTCACTGTGCCGTATACGAGATATGGAGCCCGCCGCCATTAGACGTTGTATAAAAACAACTGGTGTTTGAACGAGGAATTTACCAACAGTTGTTAGTTTTGTACAGCCCGATGTAGATCTAATTATAAATATAAATAAACCAGGACGTTTCACAGTGCCGCAAGCAAATCTTAAACACAAATAATAATACTCTCTAGTTTATAGTGTGTGTATAAGTTACTCGTAAAATCTTTCATCTTAATATCTTCAGACAATACATATCCTAAATCGCTAATTACAAACAACAATGGACATTAAAATGCCAACGTGTACGTGCACATTGTTTAACAATTGCATAAGACCTACAACAACACGCATTAATTAACGCACCTGAGGTAAGAACGTGGTTGTTAGTAATTCTTTTATAAAGTATTCAGCACGTGTGACGACTGAACACTTGGACCGTGCACTGAACTGTTAACAAAACACGGAAAAGAGAAACGCTCTGGAGTACTCACCGTCTGAATCCGGCGGCGGTAGGAAACGGAAACCGGAAGCCAGTGGGTGGCGCTGGTACCGGAACTGGCGGTGTACCCTGCACCAGGGGTACTTGGCCTGGAACCACGGCCGGGTGAAACGAAACCATCGTGTTAGGTACGATGGGACTAGCGACCATAGTGTTAGAGGGAATGATAGCATTAGTTACGATGGGCGCCGGTACCATGGGTGCGGGCACCACCGGCTGCATGCTAGAGGGTAGCGTCGAGTACGGGGGTGGCAAGTGGCTGTTCAGCAGGTCGGGTAATCGTTCATTCTGTTGCTGTTGTTGAACACTGCCCGGCCAGTGTTGTTGTTGCAACTGCGGATGTCCAGCTAACTGTTGTTGCTGCTGCTGTTGCATTTGTAGTTGGTGTTGATGGTTAGAGGAATTCAGTCGACGTTGATGTCTGCGTTCACGACGATCACGACGTCGTTGTTCCCGGTTCGCCGAGGGCGGCAACACCGTCGGAGCAACGATTGCGCCCACCGCCGTGTCATCGGTTTGCGCTTCGGTTGACGTGAAGGTTCGTGTGCGTACTTCCGGCACGTTGTGCTGCTGCTGTGGTGGTTGTGATGGTGGCGGCGGCGGTTGATGTTGCTGAACGAGAACCTGTTGTGTGGTGACCGCTGTGCATGGTACGCTGGACGGCATGGCCTGCACGATGTGTACGTTGGAAATATTGTTTCCTGAATCCTCCACAGAATTCAAACACTGTATCGTTGGCACGCTCGACACGACGTTCACGGGCACGGCTCTGTAGAAATTTACATTCACATTGCTGACGTTGGGTAAAGGCGGTACCCTAGATTGCGGCGCGTCTTGTGCCGTTGTCGACCGACCATGGTACACATTCGTTGAGTTGTCCGTCTGTTTTGGGGTCGCCTCGAAATTGCTATTCCTTGGAGCGTTTTCCGAATTAGCTCTAACGTGATTGTGCAGCACAGCGGTGGCTACATTTGCCGTCACCGCTGCCACACTCTGATGAGGCACTGAGGATGCTCTCTGACTATTGCTGTGAAACACGCTGGCCGTCATAGACGAGTTAGCTGTAACACTCACCGGCTCCGAAGTGCCGCGTGTCTGTACAACGCCAGTCAGAGAATGGTTTCTAGGATGGTTCGGAACAGGGATCAGGCCGACGACGTGACTATTTGAGCTGCTTCGCAAATGATTTCCTACATTGTGCTGCTGTTCGGATTGTACAAATACATTCGCTGTCTCGGACATACTTCTCGGATGGTTCGGCGGAACTATGTCAGCTCTGCTGGCCGCTGCCGCGGACAGATTTGAGCTACTTCTCGAGTGAACTGGCAAACCCACTACGTTTGCGGACACGACAGATGTAATGTTGGATGGTATCATGTCGCTGGAGATTGTGCACACACCCGTGCCCGTTGTACATCTTGTATTCACAGTCAACGGTTGAACGTGTATAGACCTATTGCCACTGCCACTGCCTCCATCCCCCGCAGTCATTCTGACTGCCGATGGTGATGCTACGGTCTGTATGGAGACGCATTCATTAGTAACGCCGCTGCCCACGGACACGCTGTTACACTGAAAGAGAACATTCTGCTGCCGATGTCCACTGGTGGTGGCGGATGATGCTGAAATAGCCACTGTTGGTTTGGGCGGTGTATAAGTGACGTCCGGCACGCTGAGTACGCTGGTAGCCTGGCGCTCAGGGGGTGGACCCGCGCCCGGTATTTCCACACGCATATCACCACCACTCACTTGTTGTATGTCATCACAAACTGCACTTCTGTACTCACGCACTGACGCACCACTCGCGTTACCGATATAATGATTGCCGCACCGACTACCACTACTAATACTACTACTGCTGCTCGGAAAATATTGTTGTTGCTGATGCGCTGCTGTCGTACTAACTGCTGTTGCTGCAGTTGTTACGATGTTGCCGTTAGACGAGAGACGCGAACACCTCGACACCAGCTCACGAACACGACTGCGTTCCAAGTCAACCTGACTGAGCGCTAAGCCACCATCATAACCACGTGACTGAGTAGTCCACGCGTATTGGGTGAGAGCGGGCCCCACCGTTGCCGCATCAAGTACCATAAGGTTACTGACCATCTGCGTGGTAAGATTTGGGTCTGCAGTGTTGCCGCTGTGCGACCAGGCTGCACCGGCACTGCCGCTACCGCCAGGTAGCAGTGTAGTCGGTGTGGTCACATTGAGAAATTCATCCGTGAAAGACTGGAGCAGGCCTCCTCCGGCACCTTTGTTCTTGTTTGCGGTCAACTCAAGGCTGAGCGAGGTGCTGCTGGACGAGCCAGTAGTAGACAACGAACTCAGCGTGTCGGATGAGTCCGACTGTGTCCGGTATTCGTATGGCTGCCACAGCAGCGATGATAGCGCTTCCTCTACATCCTGATGATAAGAACCACGTTTCCGGTTTGTACCGGTAGTGTTTTGTTCTGTAGATGGTAGCGATGCGGGTCGTCTATTACTGCTACCACCACCACCGCCGCCAGTACTTCTATTTTCCCGATAACTCGCCGATTTCATCGTGCGATTCTGCGGAGTCGTCACTACAATTCTTTTGCACTGTTTGACAGTGGCTCCAGCTGATGTTCTATTATTGCTCGCCATGCATTCAGTGTTATAATTGGAATCAATTGTGTTTTCCACATCGTTAGCGTTAAGGCTGCCATTCAACTGATTGGTTTCCTTAAAATTTTCACTTTCATGAAGATTACTGTTTCGCTCGTCGGCGCACGGAGCTAATTGCGTTGGCCTGTCGCAGTTATTATTCACGCCGCTCGCTACTGTTCCGTCAGCGCCGACGACGGCACCCGCGTTGGAATCTCTGATATCCGGTTCCGGTGCGAGTAGCAAGCCGGACGGTAAACTCACTGCTCCTATCGATAATTTCCGCGGATCCGCCACGCTCGGCCGTTTGTAATAATACCGGTAATTACCGCGGACTTTTTCGAAATATTTGCTTTTCACCGGATCCTCTGGAGGTCGGGCCTCTTCTAAATAATTGTGTCTAGACGAGGACATTGGCATCGCTCCTCCAGTCACACATGGCGATATGCTCCCATCTGCAAACACAAGGCAAATACACAGGATTATCCACAACCATCATTACAGTGAAAACGTCATATATAACATGCACAGTTACGGCACGTATTCAACTTAATATTCTATTGCGATAACCACTTTCAGTGGTTACTTCCGTTCATAATGCAAATCAAATATGGCACGCGACAGTAAACAAACATTACATGGATCAACCAAATAAATAACAAAAGAACGAAGACATTATTTCTAGCAGAAAACTAGAAAATGTAGCAAGGATGTTCAATAAAAATATTTGTGTTCAGGCAGACTATGAATTATTCAACAGCGTCAGACAGGCAAATGTTTCCTTCTAGCAACAGATATCGTTCATCACGTACTCATCACTTCCACTAGATCTTGTAACGAAATTTTTTTAATATGTTAAGATTACAGTAATTTGATCATATTTTTTTTATTACTAATGAAGACTTTTCATTTATCAAATTACTTTGACATTCTAAAGCACTAGCGTAGAAATCCAATTGGTATTATGCTGGCAATAGAACATTTATTGACATTTATCAGTATTTTATTATAATAGCAAAAACAACAATGTATTACGCAAAAAAAACTCTTGCATTAATTTTGGCGGAACGTGTGATAATTCTAAATAATATGAAAGTATATAGTTGACGAATGAAAGCCTAGTTAATGAAAATATATAAAGAAAAAAATTATATTAAATTTATTGCATCTGGAGCGACATATTTTAATGATAAATTACCTAAAATTTTTATTCGAAAGAAAAACAAAAGTTTGATCATAGCTGGCCTTTAGAAAGGGATAAAAGTTTCAACAGTAAGTTTAACGGATCAAAATATGGACATTAGTCCATGTTCACTGACGAAATCATGACGTGTATTTTAATATATTTTAGAAAAGTAATTCGTTCAACATATATACAGTTCTGTAAATGCAGTTTATATTAAAAGCAGAAAATTAATTTAGTTTCGCATAGCGCTTCATGTATGATGAGAGATTTTGTTTCATGAAATTAACAACGCCAACTGCATTTCATTTACATTCAACACATAAACTAAATGAATTTAAAATGCATAGAAAATAATCCTTTCAATTTTATAAAGGGCCACTGAAAATAAAGGAAAATTCAACTTCTGATGAAACATTATGCATAATTCATCATAATACAGTTATATTCTGAGTAATACTTAACTGCACGTGTACATAAAATGTTACTAATTGATTCTAAATATTATCTTCAGACACATAAATAAGGTTATCATCAGTTTAAACGTTTCAAAACTAATTTTCTCATTTCATTCCTTTTTAAACAAGTCTTTGTTTGTGAAGACTCATAGTAAACAGATGTAGAATTTGTCATTGGACAAACACAAATAATTAGTGACATTTGTGCCTTACGTGTCTAAAATAGGTACAACAACGATAAGAAAAGTAATTGATTCGTCTAAATGCACCCTGGTTTAGTTATTACTTTTACTTAGAGATATCACATAGTCTACTTTTCTTATATGAGTAAAAATACAAATATTTTGGATAGATAAATATATAAGTACATAGTTGATAACAAAGTAATGATAATGTATACAATGAATGAGTCATTGCAGTAGTACTGCTATATTGTAAAATAACTAATAATATTACTGTTGCATTCAATAAATTATGTGTTAAATTTACTGGTTTAATGGCAACTATAATACTGTTTACTATTTAAAGATTCAAGTATAGCTACGCGTAATCCTAGATTAAAGAGAATGCTTGTTATACGTCGAGACTGCATGTTTCTATTTTATATGCGGACATGTAGTTGGCGTAACTCTTGTTTCGCACGAAGTAGGCCGTAAGCTGTGGACATATGCCACACGAGGCGTATTTCCACATGTCCATATGCGCGCCACGTACTCTCAATGTGATCTGAACGGTCTGAGAACACCGCGTTATGAATTTCAGATCGTTGATTGATAAAGCTTACCTGTAGCACGGCTCACGAAATTCTCATATGGACGTAATCCATAGATATAATGGACAACCACGCACGTTTTTAATTCTATGCGTCCGCACACATACATGTTTGTGTGCTGGTTTATACAAGTTTTTGCTTCGTTATACTCACGTGTACGAAAATTATTAACATCCGATATTAACGAAGTAGTCAATTATTTTAATGCATACTTGTGTGAATATGTTTACAAAAAAAATAGATTTTCTTGAAGATTAAACATGATTTATGCGAACCTGACACTGTAATTAACTTATTTTCTTAAATATTGTATCATCGATTAACTACACAAATAAAATATATTTATTAAAAATTAAATATTATTTTTAATTTTAGTTCGTATGTTTACCTGATTTTATTGTTACAGGAGAAAATAAAAACAATTTAACGAAACTGTGTCACTTATCGTAATATGGCTTTTTTATGTAAAATCGAATTTTCCTTACGGGATTTTGTTCCTTGTAACTATAAAGTAGAACTTCTTTTAGTGAATTTTTGATCAAAGAAACGCATATGTTGAAGATTCAGGCTAAAGCAGAGGCAGGTGTATCAAAGTCTTGCTGGAAATATTCATCTTGCTTGGTTTTATATTTTGCAACATTTGTTCACGTCTAGGAGAAAATTACTACATTCTATGTTTCTTATTTGCAACATGGAATATAAACTTCAGTACATAAGTGTAGTTATAAATTTTATTACATGTAAATTTAGTTACACATTAACATTAATCGGATCTAGATAAGCTGTTGAACAAAGCATCGTCCAGAGTTTGACGAGGGTCCAGACACCCCAGCCACACTATGCAAGCTGGCTAAATTTAAACCAATTATACATTCATATTTAACTTGTTTCTCAATTATTTCACCATTAAATTGTATTACTACATGAACATTTCATCCTTGGCACGAAATAAATAACAAAATAAACACGATTACGAAAACGATGTATAATGTATGTTAACTAGATTCACATTTACACTGAATCAAAGCAAAATCAGTAAACAACGATTGTATGTATTTAAGGTTGAAAAACATCGTTTACTTAAATCATAAGAAAAATGTTATTTTTTTCTATCTGTTTCATTGGACAAATGTTCAAACGAGATGTGTTCTTTTGAAGTTTGTTAAAGTGAAACCAGATAACAATACTGTTCGCTTCCCATTTATCTGATGTGTCGTGGCGCATGGACAACGTTCTTCAAGTTACCACTCCCTCCGGCACATCTCTCTGCAGTCGTGGCATCGATAGATAGATGAGGCGGAGAAGTGGAAAGAAGAAAACGACTTTGTTTTTGTGTTTGAGATGGAGCCGTGACTACCGACAATTTGCCGGTGGCTCGCCATATTGATCTAGTCAAGGCTTCCTCAGTTCCTCAGCGACGCTCTTAATAAATAACCACGGTCCGAGCCCGCGGGACGCCGGAGTGACGGACTCCGACGGGGATAGTGAGAAATCCGGTAACCGGAGCAGCTGTCTGTCTGTACCGGTGAGAGACGCCGCAGTTACACTAGAGACATCTGATCTGTCCGTGCCAAGATAAATCCGTTGGGGAATGAAAAATGAATTGTCAGCTGTGTTTGTCGTCCACACAACCGCACGTCGAAACGGAAATCTCAAACTAGGTTAAGTGTTGCTTATATACGTATGTACATACATATACACATACACACACGGATGCACGAGATGGGATATGTTACATGTTACGTTACAATTCTATCATCTACCACCCTAGAGCTGGTACGTGCAGCGGATGAAATTCTTTACGGGATTTACACGAATACGTCTAAAATATCTTTTGCCCGCAAGCTAAGTGATTCCTAGTATCGGTACGTTCGATTTTTCAAGTAAATAAACACATGAAACTCTAGAACTTGGTCTCGGTTCAAAATTGGATCAACTAAGCACGGATGGATATCAAAAAGTTTAAATTTATAATCAAATGTTTGAAGGAATAACTGTTTATACGTTTTTCCATAATAAACGTAAGAAAGTATCATAAGTTAATAATGAGGTTTTATGAAACCTATATACAGTGTATTAAATTCTCATACAGTATATAATCTACACAGTACATATGCACGATATAAAAATGCAAACATCAGGTGTGAGGCATGGAGTGAAAAACCGGTTACTGTTTGAGGAATTAATTTAATGGAAGAACAATGAAATCACGTAATAGGAGATTACGCGTGTATTACACTTTCCCACTATATCCGATGTAAGAAAATGAACCTGAATTGACGAGAAAATAATGTGGTTAGGGCACTGAGATAATCCGTTTTAGCTGACTACAAGACTCTGTAACTTGCTGAACAACCAATCCGAAAATACAGAGAGCAGAGTACGAGTGCGTGCTACAATTAGGATTACCCAACAAACACCAACATTATGTGTTCCATTTCGGGATATTCGCAATAAAATACTTGAAGTAGAGCATGAATACTCATTTACATATCATGTCCTTCTGAATATCATTATATAATTACAAACATTATTGTTTTCTATTACATATTTTATGTGTACTTGATAACGATCGAAATGTAGCAAGCGCTGGTAAGGAAACTGGATTATATTAACATATGGTAAACTTGCAATATGCTTGTGATGTATGGCTTCCTCGTGAGAAAATCTCATAAAAAATTATCATCCATTAATCTGCAGATCCGGTTATAATAATATTAATGCTATGCACATACATAGTTGGATTCTCTGGACTATAAAAAAGAATCTAATAAATCTCAATCAGTTATATAGATCTGAATATGGGCCGGCCGGCTAGACATGAACGATCAGTAGTGAGGCAGTAAAGTTTTGAAAAGGTGTTAGTGTGTGTGAAGGTCGGTCGTTAAGAATCTGTGTTATTGTAAGGTCTTTGTATTATATTAGACGTATAATGCACACTACGTCAGGTGGGCAATGCGCTGTGCCGTTCTCCCACATAAAAGGTCACAAGTTTAAACTTCCTCGTTCGTCCGAGAAACGATATCGAGATAATTTCACGATTGCTTTCATGCTCAATTTAACACTGGTCAAATGAACAATATCAAATAATCAACATTCTTTGTTACACAATGGAATAAATGAAGCTGAGCCTAATTGGGCACGACATAGAAATTATTTCGTACAGACGACACAGAAACATGAAACAACCGAGATCATTAGAATTTGTAATTCCCAAGGAATGTAATATTTTATTATAATGCAGAGTAATAATCGTAAAGATATTTGTTCATCACCACCAGCTTGGGCTTACAATATGAACCATAATAGTAAATAAATAATTAGAACTTGAAGATCTGCTGTTAACTATAGAATAACAGAAGTACACTGCATTGTTCCCAGATAAAGTATTTGAAACAAGCAATTGTCTTAATATAGCGACTTGGCAATGTAGCAAATTTGTCCCGGATTTCACCGAGCAGACTGAAGGTATTGCCAAATGTAACAGACAATATGCCAAGATTATATTCAGAATATATATTTCCGAGCAGTGGCGTACGATAAATTTCAAAGCAAACTATGCAAATAACAACACAATTCATCATTTATGAAAAGTTGTCCTTCCGCACTGAGACTATTATCTATAAAACTATATACTGGGGCGGGGGGCGGTATTAGTTATTATCAGTACGAATTATATCACAGGCTAACAAGGTAATATGGGCGGAGTCATGTAAACAAGTTATTTATTAGCAGACCTAGCATAAACCTCCAAGTTACGTAACGAAAAATACGAATATTTACAGAACACAACATGAAAATAAAAATGCTGAATTTCATGAATTATAAAATAAATGCATAATTATTCGGAGGTAAATTAGTGAGTCTGGAAGTGCATATTTTAGTGTAGCAAACAAAAGCAGAAATGCAAATATACATTTAGATGTAATGTATGCATGTAGTAGGTTAGATATATGAAGTTATCGTCGAGACGAGTCTCTGGCTGAAGTAGTGCTGCGTTCCACCACGTTGCTGGTATTATTACCGGACATAATTTCACGAGGAATATCAGCTCCAGTGTGCGGGGTGATATCTGCATGTTTCTAAAACCCATAATAACTTTGCGTCGGTCGTGAATGAATGCACTTTGCTTGTTTTCAAACTCGGCTCTTTATTTAATGCCGCGCCACAGATAAGCGTGTGGTGGTTATACAGCCACGACCTGCGGCGTACACTGGCGTTGTTTGGGTTGCCAGCCACCTCGGGGCACGCGCGAACACTCGTTTATTACCCTATCCACCCTCTGATATCTCCTAGTCGCAGCCTCACTCAATTCCCTCTTACTCACTACCTGTCCGTGTCGCCCTAATACTCCTTTGCGATAATGCTAGGTGTGAATATCGACTGAATTATATTGGCCTGCTTCAAAAGACTAAATCTTGAAACTTGTTCTACAGACGATAAATTTAATTTCAGAGGATTATCACTGATTTGTTACTTTGTAGAATGAAATTAGAACAGAGTACAATGTAAATCAGAAGAAAATTTATTAGTATATTTGTCAATATAAGTCAGAAAATTGTTACTGATTCCAGAACAAAAAGATCTGAATAGACAAAAAGGATTTTTATCGCATAAGACATCCCAGCATATGTCTGGACCCAAAATGTATTACTTAGCTATAAAGATGAAAAATTATTACCTATAAAATATTTATGTTTATATGTTTGTACAGCTAGGATGTAAGATATGCTAGGAAAATAGTAAACCATTTGAGGAAAAATGGAAAAGTTTTATTGTGCTTCTTCTTCTTCTGCTTCTTATAGGTACACACAAAAACAAACAAAATGAAAAATAACTGAGGTTGTTTGACGTAAAGTACTGCTGTTCAAAATCAAAATAAACTCATTATGGAGTACATGCTTACAAGGAACAGTGTATCACCGTGAGGTGTATAAATATGTTAAATAATCTAAGCAAAACACAACAAATGAAGCACGCAATACAAGTACGAACCACAAGATTCCATTACCACGGTTGCCAACATAACAGACTTTACACATTTACATACGGAACTCGCGTAACACACGCGTATCCAGACCGCTTGGCATGTGCGGGATGTTAGAGTTTCGTGGAACGATTCACTGAGCCTGCTGAACAGTACAGTGGTGTGCAGTGGAGGGGGTTGGTAGATGTAGACGATGTTGAACAGTTTTGGCAAGTCTAATCATTCGAAAACAGGTTCTTATGAAGGCTGCTTAGAACAATATCGGTACTCAGAACAAAGCCAACAATAACTTTTACCATCAATCAACACAATAACAATGCACATCTGCTACATATTATTGTGGAGGAAAGGTAGCTACAGCTAAACGTAAAGAAGAGATATCTTGATAAATGACGTCACACAGCTTCAGCCGGTTGCTAGGCTATGTCAAATTCGTGGGTAATTAATAGCTTTTCGCATAAACTCACCCATACTTCTCTATTCTACATATACATCTCATAATAGAATATGTACATCCCTGCACGTCAAATTCCTAATTAAATTCTCACCATGTTAATACCAAACAACCTAATAACCACAAATAATAATAATTAATAGACAAGCATCGATTGATCTACTGATCAATGTGCTGTACACTGAACTAATTGTTTTAGTACATCATCGCTCAGTGTCCCTAATACTCGTATATCCTGTATCCCAGCAGCATATGCATATATGTATGTGTGTAATACACACATACATGCATATGTGCGAGGGAGATATTTGTTACCTGCTTCTAACTCGGCTCATACACGATGCAAATAAGGCCCGCATGGCTTATGATAATAAGCGATGTTTTCAAAGCCTGTATAGAGAAAGCGGATCTTCATTACGGAGCCTGCAAGTATCAAGTTATTATTAGGAACAACAACGCAGGATCAATATTTATGTATAATTAACTATTGTGGTACAGGGTAAAAAGAATGCACATCGTATACATGGACGTTATTCATGCACATCACTATTGTGTTACGGAACATACACGTATTAGCTCGATTTTCATTCATTTTCGATACCTACGTAATTAAAATAAAACTAATAAAATTTCAATTGTGTCGCGCGTGATTGGTTTTGAAAATTATAAATGAAAATGATTATTTTGAGAGATCTGTCTGGAAAAACAACCGATAAATAATTGAAATGAGTATTACAAATAAAACAAATTTGTGTTGAAAATTGTAATAATAAATAATGTGTGAACTGACGAAAAAATATTTTAATAAAAAAACTGAATAAAATTCCTTGTATATGATTTCACAAAAATAATTTCATAATTCGTGTGTAATATAAAAATTATTGCAACCTTGCCTTACTTTTATAATATTATTGTTTCGTAAAATATTTAAACATTAATACGAAATTATTTAGGCCATATTTTACAGTCATTATCAGGATAATGTATTCCGAAAATTCAATGGAAGCCAATTTATTTGTTTGATATAATCCTCTTAAATATATCATTTCAATATTAACCATGAAATTGAAGATAAAGATATTTTCTTTTATCGAATTATTCATAAAGACTTACATCGAATACATAAATTTTTTTTAATAAGTTCTCTGCAGATTCTTAACTTTAGCCTCGAGTAAAGTAGGAAATAAATTGAATCTAATTCCCAAGACATGTTTCCTGTGGAATCTATAAAACTGAAAGCTTCTCAAGACAAAAACCTAGAGAATTGAAATGCTCTTATACGAATTCAATTATGAAATATTATATGTCTCCCGGGACGGTATCAGCAGTATAAAATTTTTATTTCAGTATAAAAGTTTTATGTCAGATGTAATTACTGAATAAATGTAGATTATGCTAATATTATTGAATAACAATAAAGATATTATGAGAATTTTACACGAGAAAGAAATGATATACTGGGTGCATATAATTCACGGGCCGCAGTTCTCTAGAAGCTCGTATGTTTGGTATACTTGACTTTAATGCAAATATAATTCTCGCAACAAAACATAATCATAACTACAAGTATACATCATATATACCTACACATATATGTGGAAAGTTTTGGTTAGAATGCCTAACTAGTGGAATTAAAGTTACTGTTATCATCAGTTACATTAAACTAATTATTCGGCCCCCGTGGTGTGCTTTTTATCTTTTAATTATATAACAAAAGGTTCTGCCGGGACGATATATTCATATTAAACAGTTTAATTACCGCAAACACGATGCAATAGTGCACACTAAAAGCACAGACCTAAAATAGCTTTCAGCGTACCCCAAGTGACTTGCCTACCTTGTGTGTGTATTCGTGCATGTGTCTCTTGCCAGCCTT
This sequence comes from Calosoma granatense, assembly GCA_022063505.1. Lineage (NCBI taxonomy): Eukaryota > Metazoa > Arthropoda > Insecta > Coleoptera > Carabidae > Calosoma > Calosoma granatense. Next base: position 526,038 of record JAGJTL010000036.1, read on the forward strand.
TCTATTTAGTAAGCGACCTAATAACTTAATCTCGCTGCACACACGGTTTAATCCAACATCGTCCTGATGACATTTTCTACAAAAAGAAATGAAAAGCAATGTTTTCCAACGGACTGCACATCCGTAGTCAAAATAATCCTGGCCGTGCCAGTATCCCAGTAGCACTAGAGCATGGCAACATCTCCAACAGAGAGTGCACGAATGAGCGCGTAACTGCTTACCCAAAAGATGGACAAAAAGAAACAAAACATAAATAAATGAAAAGTACTCGAGTAGAAAATAATTTTTCATATTTGATATTAATAGAAGTAGGTATAATCATTTTCAAAATTAATTCGTTAACTTTGGAATTTTGTACCAATACAACTGAGTTAATTGTTACAAATAATGGTGAACCACTTTCAAACATGGTGTCAAAAGAGAAATACTTTTGTTATGACAGCTGTCATGTTTCTAGAGGTGCATGGGGAGGATCTAGTATTGTGTTTTCATTTTTAAGTTGTTACTGGTATGAGGGCGGTTAACAACGGCCCTTGTAAATATTAAACTGAAAAAATTTACTCTCAAATAAAAATATAGTAACAACATTTATATTTAAGTCAAATTTTTATTCTATTCAACTGAAATAACGAAAACTTTGTGTTCAAATGTAAGTTTCAAAAATTACATTTCATTCAATATTTATTTGTTTGAAGTCAAACTGAATTGTACAGATAAGAAAATAAATTTTCAAAATAATCGTCTTGCAGATAGCTAGCTCTAGATAGGAGGGTTAAAAACTAGTTTAGACTGGACTAGGGTAGGTACGTACAGTTGCAACGACTGTTGTGCGGGCTGGCAACAATGTAACGCACGAGCACACACAGTCATACAAACAACACTGTCACATTGCAAATCCACCCCATGTAGTTGTAGTAACCCTCGCTAGCCCTTTCTCGTTCACGCGGAAACCACTAGCGAAGGATGGTGGAAAGTATGAGACACGGAGAGAAAGAGATGCCGATAGCCGTAGGGGATGCGATACAAATCTCCAAACCCCTGGTTCTTTCCTAACACCGACCTTCCCTCTACCTCTCTACCCCTCTACCGCCTTCTCCACAAGCCTCTTCTATACGCAGCCCTCTCGACACCAGCAGAACACAACGTTAGTGTGTCCTACGATGTTCTTTTTGTACACAATACAGTAATACATACAACAGGCAGTGTGCAGACACGTTCAAACAGATATGTTTTCAACACATACACATATACCCTGTTACATTGGCATTCATACAAATACGAGCATGTACATGTACGATTCGGGGATATTTAACAGTGTGGTAGAAGAGATATAGATGACGCTTCCGTTTCCTTCAGGGTGTGAGTGCGCGCGCACTGTTGACCAATAAAGTGTTTCGCGTTTGTTCAACAAATATCAAGTTTCTTGGTCTTTTGTTACCCTGGTTTATTGTTGGTGCAAGGGACATGAAAAGGAATGTGCATGCACAAAAGTTCCCGTGCTACCTACTATCCGTTTCCTGTTTGCGTTCTACACAAATGCTTTACGTATAAAGTTTCATTACACGAACGCGAAACGAACAAGAAATGTTGCTTGTGTTTATTTCACTGTGTTTCAACTATTTAAAAGCGTTCTTTACTCGTATTAAGTATATTGTACTGTAACTAGTTAAAAATCGTAGAATTTCATTTGTTTTGGCCTTGTCACATTATGCTGTCGTTAACAGCCTGTTAAATTAATGGTAATTCTAGAGAATCGAATTTTAATAGCTTGGAAATAAGTTTTAAAATGTTTCTCTGCTTTAAACTGCATTGCATGTAGTATTGTGTTTAATCTTTAGATCGGATATTATTTACCTGGGTAATAGCAATTCTTATTTCTTGCTTCTGTTTAAAGCTAATGAAATATTTTCTACAGTTGTAGTACACTATTGTTCTCTGATTCTTAGATAAAAAAAGGATAAACATTGCAGATCAAATTAATTAATTAATTGTAGACAGCGCGATGAGACCATCATCTCTCGTTGAATTAATTAAATACTACATAATCTATTTAGAAGATCAAATAGCACTATAATAATTTAAGCTGCACATCAGTATCCAGTATAAATCTAATAACCTTTGCGGAGCACAAGGTGGAATTATAACAGTAGTTTAACCTTTCCATTCAATTTCCGAGCTTAGGTCAAGTGGGAAATTCAAGCGCATTATTCTTGTGACCACGAACTTAATTCAAAATTTAATCAATTCAGTACACGCCGGACGGTGAGCGAACTGGCAAAATCCAGCATCAAATACGAATGCTATCGCAACAACACATAGTGCAATGCATACACATAAACCACTATCCTGCATATGCTTCTACACTCAAAGGGCTGCCGCGCAAAAACTCCTCTTACAGTATCAACGAAAGAGTAACATACTCCTGTCAAATATAATTCAGTCGACCTGCAAAGTACTGGCCACATCTGTGCCGAGTGAACAACGAGCATGTACGACGAGTACGTGATATGATCCACTGTACAATAGGGTCGAACGAAATATGACGCATTTCATAAATGGAATTAGGTTTTTTTTTCATTCGACGCTAAAAGTAGGAACCCTCACGCATGTGTAAGCTCGCACGAAAACCACAGTTACACCAGAAAATACGGAAACACGAAATGTGAAAATAATTGTAGTTTTTCATCATTAACAATGGGGAAACATTGTCAGTATATGTAAATATGTAATAAAAATAAAAAACGAGTAATCCTGAGTCCAAGCAACATTATAACCGGATAAAATACTGTTTTAAATGTATTTTTACAACTACAAGAAAAAATGCAAAGTAGATACAGGTATACTCGTACATATACTTGTATATCGAATAGGAATATGTTATAAAGTAGAAATTTTTCCCAGTGTGATATGGGTCGAGGTCTTTAGGGACTTGCACCTCTGTATGTAACAGGGATGGTAGACCCTCCATTTTAGCCACTGGCTAGAATAACAACTTCATGTCAGCTTATAGGACCATTAGAACATGCGTAGGAGGGGGGGTGAGTTCAGTGTGGTACGGGTGGAAGTGGAAGTGGGGGATACGTGAAATTCTTCCCTCCTTTGCTTTGCAAGGTTCATTTGCTAACATCGGCAAGGCTGTGTGTAGCTGTCACAGTTCCTTAATGATGTCGTTGATTGAATGCGATCATTTGTAAAATGTGATAACGAACAAAGATGTTTCACAAGAGATGAAACGCTCCGAGCGATTTTATTTACTAAAATTCAAATAGCACAAAGGACCATTTATATCTATGAAAAAAAAACATCTTCTTTCATAAAACCAGTTTCGTAATGTACATTTATAATGCTGACAAGTTTTAACTGGTATTAGCAATGTACGTTATCAGTATTTTTCCCTACACAAGATTAAACTGGTCTATGCGAGTGTACCATTTATTCTAAGAGTTAATAAACTTCTGCTGATGCAAGTACAGTGACTCACGACCCTATTCCTATGGGACACATTCACGGGAACCAGGAACACAGGCTTGCCAATACGAAAAATATGAGCTTTTAAATCTATAAGATGGTAGCATGTAATAATACTCTTGTAGATAATGTACCAGATCGCTTTTAGTAAATATGATATATTGATCGTAAATCGTAGTATATTAAATTCATAATATAATGTCACAAGCAATGTTGAGAATTTTATAAAACGACTATTCAAACAATATATCTCTCATAACACTGTTTACGTTATACCCTAGCTCATTGTTTGTTCAGTTTATTTGCACCTACGAGCACAAAGTTCTCATATCAATAATGGAGTTTAACTTTAATATTAACACATTTGTTTGTTAAATACACAATTTTAACTTTCTCACAGTACATTGTTTAACGTTTTAGAATATACAATCACGTCATTTATAATAGACAATTCATTTATTCTAAACATTCAACGCTTTTAGTCAGTTTGAAATGAAATGGATTTTTTATCAGTCATCCTGAAACACAACAAATGAACTGAACCCATTATTGTCACCCGCCCGTGTATAAATCATTGCATATGGTCGATAATTTTTTACGCGAATATTAAAAGTTCCGGGAGCCAGTTTAATAATTCTGATCGATTAATCTTAATTCCAGTAGGTGTGTAATTTTCGATTCTTAGCTATCAGTCACAGCCGCACCTGATCCGCACGCGATATCATTAACAAATTGCTTTGTGTATGAGTGATAGGCGGGTATTAGTGAATTCGCGTATTAGCGTGAACACATGTTTAACAGGCGGCTGATAGTCTGAATTAATCACAGCTACTTCGGATGACTGGCTTGATATTGCATAGTTTACTTACTGGAAGTTTGGACAGATGTCCCCGTCCACGGTAAGTTTGCAAATTATTACACTTGTAAATGTACGGATAAGACAGAAGTAGGTTTTCGTCTACGTCTTATGTCGTAAATCCCCATGACTTGTAAGCTTATTTGGTTTAGCTTTGTATTGTTGCTGCTGCTGCTGCTGCTGCTGTTACCCTTCCGTACCGTACTGTACAGTATGTACACCAAGTTGTGATACGAAGAACCTGTCTGCAACTGAACTATCAGTTGAAAACTTACACAATAGTACTGAAGGGTGTTGTTAACATAACTTTGTTCTAGAAGTGATATTCTGTGCAGCATATGTATTGATATTAATAAGAAATATGAATACAGTACCTCATTTACATATAAACAGCTAAATTATTTAGTCGTAGTATATAAAATATAGGTTCATTTATTTATAATATACACAATATGTATGATATTGTATGTAGATGTATTTGAAAAGAAATATTCCATAGAAATTATTATAGGATTCCGGACAAGAATACGCTTCACTGAATGATATGTATAATGAAAGCTAATTTAGCTAGAAGCTTTTTATATTACTACATGTATAATCCTTTAGTTTTAAATGTGTATACTGTATTGATGTTTATAATCAGATATGAAAATGGTTGTGTAACGTATGAATAGTATACACGTTTGATTCATGACACAGTACTTGTAATGCAACCTATACATCTTGTTCAAAGATAAAAACATTCTGAAACTTTAGAAAGGTCGACATTAATCAAACGCAGTAGTAAAAACCCATACCACTGCAACTCAAATATGAATTTCTCGAACTGGATCTACGTGTAACCATTTTGTTACGCTATGGAAAGAGTTGGCAAGCACTGGAAATTGATTTCGTAAATAAAATTAATACAAAACTTCTGTGGAAGTCAAGAAGATTAATTGCTACTTCTCGGGTTTCATTCGCGGATATAAATCCAATTCCTCTACGAATATTGAATCTTTTTCTTTTTCGATCAAACAACCGTCGAACGATTTGCATAGTTATCGGCATTATTAGTTCCGACGCTTTGATTAAAAAATATATTGAAATTTCAATATTTTAATACGTTTCTTGAGATGAGTTAACGTTTATTACAAAATCTGGGAGATAACTTATAATAAATTAAATTGAAAACTTTTATAAAACAAGTAATTATTATCTGTGTACATGAAATACCTGGATGAGAAATCGTGCTGAATAATTCAAAAGGAAATTTAACGAATGATTTTTATGAGTTTGTTCGTTCGGTGGAATTTCGAATCTAAACGCCTGTTGCCGATTTTATCGGTCGTATCGATTTAATCCAACGCTATTCAGATGCAAATAGGTACTAGACTTTAATCTCTATGCCTGGTGTGCACATGCGGGTAATATAAAAATGACACATTGTGCTGATTGAACGAACAATAAGCACCTGAGCGCTATCGAGAGACGAACGACTCAATTCCCATGTGCACATCTCCTTAATATATACGAGTCCCAAAGATCCTGGAGCAGTCATCGTAATTTAACGTCCAAGAATGGCAACATTACGTGTTCCATTGCTATGAAAGGAAAATACGATGTCGAGCCGTCAGTAAATCAGGGAACGTTCGATGAAAGCATTGGTACCACTACAATAAATACCAATTTCCCTCGATACGTTTTACGAGAGACACCCAAACACTTTTCCTAATTGCTCGTAGAGTCTACGGTAGACCAACACACATTAAGTACAGACCGCTAACAAATTGTATGCGAGATACAGTCCCATTAGGGCGCTCGCATTCGGTCACCGAATTCATCTGAAACATGCAAACGAGTACCGACACCAACACGACTACTGCTGCTGCTCTAACCCATTCCTCTTCAGGCTACAAAAGCTAGAAAGGGGTTCAGCTGCACGGCTGGGTGAACCTAGTCGTCGTGCTGACGCGCATACACACTTGCTGTTTTTTTCACTACACACACACATTTAGCGATAATAAATTAAGTGAGGTATACAACTGGACGCTAACAAATGCTTAAAGTACCTGCAGAGTTTACGACACCTCGTTGGCCCAAAATGTTACTAATCGCGTTATAAAATTACATCCGATTAACCGAACACACAGGATAGGCACGACTAAAATTCAGCAAGAAACCCACATCACAAGAATGGTTGAACGGTTGCGTGAACATTCCGTAAAACTGGAACAAATACAAGCGCGTGTAATATTTACACACTAACCCACATTATTACCCTCTATATATCTTTATTTCCATTTATAAAACACTAAGCAATAACGCACGAACACGCGGATAGCCGCATTTTTATCAATAGCGGCTAGGGTACGCTATGGAAACATTTCTGAAACACATTTTTATAGGTGTATAAACTCTAGGGAGATGCAGGCACGTGCGATGCCTCTCACACTATATGATTCGACCTTGCCGTAGAATAGATACCTTCTGACCAAAATATAAAGCATCCGGAAACATATATACACACACACACACAAGTGTAGGCACATACTATCTCATAACTCAACATTCTGCACACACATGTACATAAACCATAACGACTCTCCATCAGTACATACATAGATAGGCGCGTATGTGTGCGAGAGCAATTCACGCGTGGTTGATCAAACACGGAAGCCGAGCGTGTAACATCGAAGACCATGGGTACATGTAGGATGGAGGAGCATCTATCCAGTACACTGTTAGGATAGATGATCGATATGTTTTGTAAATAGATTCCACACTCTGCTGGAGATGTAACGCGTATCAATGCACGTGCGGAGGGCTCCCGCGGGGGATCTGGGTTTGAATCCCCGTGTCGGACGTGCTGGGCTTTGCCAAACACTCATACTGCCAGTGGAGTTGAGCTCACGCGCGCGTACCCGTTTCGGATTCGGCAAGCGTATAACCCGTTCACTCAGAGTGAAGATGGCTCGACGCGTACACAGAGGTGTAATGGCAATAAAGTTTTCGAGAGAACACACGTAATGAACTATTGGCACTCGTGTATATTGCACGTGTATATGTGTGTATGTATGTACATATGTTTCTCTGTGAGTGTCGCACTAAGAATCTGTGTGCGTGTACGAGTTGGGACTTCCGATTTTGATGGAGTCAGCGGAAACAGTTACGCGCGGAACGTGGAATGAAATGAGCTTGAAAGTGAAAGAAAATTTACATGAACTTTATCGCATCTGATTATCTCGGAGCTACTCATTTTAAACAGAATTGAATTTTAGAAATGAGCCAATAGACTCTTTTTACTAAATAAATGCAAAATGAATTGAACCTTTTAGAATTTTTAACTATTTATTTGAAAACACTTTATTTTGTGAAATAGATACCTGAAAGATACAGTTACGACACTGTCCTTGAATGTAATAGTCTGACAAAATTTACAATTTGATAGTATGTAGAAAAAAGCAAAGAGATGTCTTTTAAAAATAAACTGAGCACGGCTAAAAATAGTAAAAATACTTCTCTGTCCGAGATCTCTCAGCTACAAGCTATAAATCTTCTAGTAGCTTCGTCGTAACAAAAATAAATCGACTTCTAAAATCACTAAAAGTTTCACTGTGATTAAAGTTAGTAAGCTAAGCGTTAGGTACTCTGCTCTCCGTGCGACTGATAATAATTAAAAAGCCAAAGTAGCGGCCCCCAGCTCGGCAGCCGTACTAGTGCTGCGTTGTAAAGATCGAGTCGACAGAACACTGAAATTCCCCTGACACGTGACGGAAAAGAGACTAAATTATTTACGTTTTGTTCCTTTCGGTATGCGCGAACCGTGCTATCCGTTTGGGATTGAATTGCAGGGTTTATTCAGTTGGCGTATCCGTGGAACGACACGCGGGGATTACGCCAACATGCTCTAATTATTACACGGACTTACGATTTACATTCATGTCGTTCGGAAAAAAAGAGGGAATATTTAAACGCGGCCGCGTTCACGTGCACACTCCCCAACGGATCACAGAACTTTTGATGTGTGAACATTTAAAGACTCCAGGATTAAAGTATCTGCATGGAGGATAAAGGATTAAGTGGAGGATGCGTACCTTCTCTACATACAAATACATTACTACACACATATACAAGTGCGTACACTTTTACACAAGTTCTTTACAAGAGGATAAAAGAGATTCATCGTAACAGATTTATAGCAAATTACCTCAAAAAGATACAATATGGAATAAACTTTAATTCAATCAGTTTCAAAAGGGTACACCGTACAACGTACAACGACGAAAACAACTAGAGTTAAAAATGCCAATAATCCTGTCACCAGTGTACCCCACGCATGACAAAATTCCAACAAGACATTGACAAATTTCTCCACGGTGCTTGTCACGTCACCAACATAATCACAGCCAACTATCGCGGGAAAAACTGCGAAAACACATGACAAAAAGAGTAGAAAATTTCATTACAAAGTCAAGTTGGCGATATCATCGCATCTACTTCGTCGGTGATTTGTCATTTAAGATTTCGCGTTGACGAATCGTACGCGAGTCTACGGGAACGGCCGGCCATCAGGAGTGGTGCGGTATCGCTCGCTGCGTCACGAGATAAATGCTGATAAATGAGCGGGACTTGCGAGGTTGCACGGCCGGGAAAACATCTGTAGTGAGACTATTCGGACCAACCATTTTATATATCACACAGAGATAGAGAGAACGAGCGGGACTACAACCGGACTATTGCTAGAACACGAGGTTTCAAGTGCTAGGACGTTACTTATACGTGCAACTGTTTTTCTTCGCCACGTCCAATCGGCGTTTGTTTTTTGTTCTTTTGCGATTAATTGCAGGACGCTGTTGGAGCTTCAAGTGAAATAGTGTTGTTTTAAAGTACGTATTAAATAAAATTCGAATGAAATTTGTTTTAAAAAAGTACAAATCTTGATCATATGAATTCTTCTTCTTATTATAATCCAGCTAACGGTGATTCTTACCGTTTGATTTTTCATAAAATATTTTAAAATCTAGTGGAAAATCTGTGGTATACATTCCATATAAATGTCAGATCTATGCGATGAATTACGAAGCTGCCATATGTTTAGACATTTACCAATAGAAGACCAAACTAACTGAATCTATTTTTAGGGAGTTGTGGTCGTGGGTTTTCCGAGCGAAATTTACTAACCCTTGATATCTGTGTCAGTGCCGAGGGGTGTGTAGTATACGGGTGATGTAGGATGTGCGTAGTGAAGGGCGGAAATGGAATCCAGAAGATGAAGATGGACATTAACACATGAAAAAAAGAACGAGAAAATCAAAGGATATAAATAAAGAACACGAGTTTCCTGTTCTACTCATAGAGGGAAATTTCATTTTCTGCAGATTAAAATAAAGCTTCGCTGGAAATGTAAAAATAATTATCACAAAAATATATGATCACAAGCCTGGTAAAGACATACTTTTTCCTGAATATAAATTATTGTGTATTTATCAGTAAAACCTATAAAATTGGAAATAGAATGTTGATATATTTAGGGTCGTATAAAAAAATATAATACTAATCAAAAATAATATAATGGAGCATTTGGAAAGATTTTTTGGTAAAATTAATATGACTTGCAATTAATAATTACTGTCAAAATTATTATAATACGAAAAACTTTTATCCAAAATGAGATATGATTTTGTAGTGAATATGCGGTTGTACTGAATTGCGTCTAGTTTACCTAATGTAGATATTTGTGATTAATGTAAGTAGTTACTCTGTTTCCGAGTGGTATTATAACGGGTGCAACCTGAGCTTCTGGACGTATAGCCGTTCCGTATCGAGTTTAGGCAGATTGTGGTTATATCAGCAGACCGTACACGCACGTCCGTGCTAATGTAGCCAACTTATCGGATTTGTCGCTTATATCACGAAATTATTATCGATCTGCTAAGAAATGGATACGGTTCATGCGAATTAATCAAGTTTATTGCATCATGGTACACGATTATCCCTGGTATCTATTAATTAAACACGTTTATCATGTACGTGATTGGTTCTCTGCCAAGCGACAAATACTTAGATTAGTAAAAAAAACTACAATAATTACTAACAATATGCTATACATACCAACACTGATAAAATTTATTTATCTACTTACTCAATCTTTTTTGCTGCCAGAAACAGTGGTACTAATTATTCTTCAAATAACCTGCAAAAAATTGAAATGTTATTATATAAAAGAATTCATATTAACCGTAATGATATTTGTGGACATGGTACTAGTACTTTTATTTAATTCAATAAACAAGTCCACTTCTTGTTATATAGCAGTGTTCTTGAAATCAGTTATAAAAATTTTATAACTCTCCAAACAATAGGCGAACATGGTAAAGCAAAATCCGAACAATTATTACACGATCTCGTTCACTATTCGCCCACAATAAATCCAGCGAAATATGGTTCGGCGGCCGACTCTTTCTCGTGCTACGAGTAGTGGTATCAAGAGGCCACGGCGTTCACCCAGCAACGCACACTGCATCAGAACACATCATAAAATTCAAGCCATTGAGCCAGAGAGAGGCCACGTTCCCAGACTTCATTGTTATTTCATTTTTTACGCCATTTATGCTTTTAAAAAGTTCAAAGAAACATTGCTAAAACATTTCAAGTTAAAAGAGAAACGTAATTTCCATAAATAAATAATCACGAGTCACTCGTAGTTCACTGGGAACAGGCAGGAGGACGGGACGTTGCATACAGAGTAGAGGAGGAGGAGGAGAGTAGAGAATGAGTGATGCCAATGGCACACACCTTACTGATTCAACAGCGCGCCGTACGACGGAAGAGATCGATAGCACGAGTGCTTATTTCTTTTGTCTCGTTGAAAACTTTTCAGGGGGTTTTATGTGCGAAATTATTTTCCAAGAACCGATATAATCGCGTACACTTAAAGGGATTCTCAAGTGCGACTGTGTTGATTTAAACTTGATATTCGAACATTATCTTGTTGTACCAAGCCAGTACATTACACTTGTCATTCTTCCCTACCCGAGGTTAAAATGTACCTAATAAATGTCTATTAACGATTTTCGTACATTTCATTAAACTAAAGTCAGTAATAATAACTGACATGACTTATATATTTGCAGTGAAAATATCATTTCATCTCCCCCAATGTTCATATCACAATTAATTTAAAAAAACACATTATCGCCTTTACACTTAATGACACTTAAAAAAGTACGATACGATATGCCTCAAACCGTCAACGGGTTTTCCCTTCGGACGACAAACCATTAATTATGTGATAATGAAGCTGAACTAAAGCACTCTGTATGTATGAGCAAGTAAAATCATGAATCTTTTCTCTATGTCCACTAGTGTTGCACAGCACTATGATGTCTAGTTAATATTCATTACACTGCATGTACATATTTTTATTCAAATCGGGTATTATATCCTGATCTGGAAATAATTTTCCTAGGCACGCGTCCGACTCACTTTTCCTGTTCGCCGGGCGCTTCGCCGGTAGACGACTTCATGAATTCCGCTCCCATTAGGATTCCCCATCGTACGGCATGATCATTGCACGCTGGCGGGTACTCGCGCGCCCGCCCCGACCTATATCTCACTGCAAAGGAATATATCAAAAACTTTTTAACACCTTTTTTTCTAATGCGACACGTGAAGCTGCGAACCACGACCCGAATATGAAAAATAACGACGGATATAAATTTTAGATGCATGTTTGCGAACGATATATCAGTGGGCTGTCGTGAAGAGTACGGCGTGCACCATTTGAAATTCAAATGGACGTCAGTTCTGAATGGTTGGCGCAGAGGTGCGAAACATGGGGATCAGTCGAATTGTCCCAATAGGCGCTTTTCGATAATATCCGCGGATACTTTTTGTGTAAATCTATTCATGAAGTGTTAGTTGTTTCCTCCTGTCGATGATCTTCTGAAGGGGATTTACCGATGGTCCGTTGCCATTCTGCAAGTAATGATGTTTCGCGTTTCTACCGTAGGGGTGCATGCTAATACAATGGCTTAGTTGCGTGCATTTAGTGTTCCTGGGCTACATAAATGTGATGGATTGTATACGAGGTATACGACATTTAGCTGAATTCATGCACACAATAGCTGTGGTATTGATTGTGTTAGCACTAAACCTTTGATTCAATAATAAACCACAAGCAGGACTTGGAATAACAATCACAATAAAGGTAGAATTATGATGATTCAGAATTCACTCTGCGGAATCAACTGTTGAAAGAAAATCCATTTAATTCTCTGTGGGGAAGATAAAATATTTTCATATACTTATATAAACATTATTTGAGACCCCAGAGGTTTTCATAGAATTTAAATAATCATAAACTGAAAAATACCAATAATAATAATACTAAATATTGATTTTCCTGTAAGTACGAGTATAGCGTGGTTGCCATGTCTACTGAAAACCACAAAATGCAACCACTGAGTCAAGCCGCATAATGGTGTCGTGAAAGGAAGCAATTAATGTCGTGCATGCAACCCAGCTGGTATCAGAATTATTACATGGCTCTTATCATATCTGAGGATGCCCCAAGCGCCCCCGTGCACCTAAATCACACAACACACGACCCTCATCTGACTACCACCACCCAGCTGAGCTGAGCAGAACTGCTACTATGGGCGCTGGTAGTGGTAGTGCGCCCTTTCCTTGAAGTCTCCTGTGACTCTCAATTAGGGAACGGGTATCACACGGGCCGTCCCTGCATACCAGTCAGAACGAAATTTAATTAAATTAGCAGGCAGAAATTTGCAGCAAGCGATCCGTTGCAGTATAAGACACGATGATATATACGGCAATGTTAAACCTATTAGACGTACCCGACACCACGACGCCAGAGTTGAGCGCGTGACGTTCTGCGGTTTGTACGGATTTATACTTTCAAAGGGGGCGTTGAAAAACGCAGCTTAATGTCTTAAACCAGGGGATGTGAACCTCGTTGCATTTCTTAACAAAGCGAGCGGAACCAGTTCTCCAGCACTGATAAGTTGGTGAAACGATTATGTGTCAGCATAAAACGCCATCATTTTTAAATGCGTAACCTTATTCGAGAGATTTTTGTATATCTACTTTTATTAAATGGTTTTTTAAATATGACACTATGATTTTATAGAGTACAAACAATGATAAAAACTTATTATAATACATGTTTCATAATTATTTATTTATGAAATTTGCATAATACAGTTGTTAAACAAAATAAGCAGTAGTCATATTTTCAAACAGATTTCAGACAAATGCCGGTGAAAATTTACGTAATTACATTTAATCCTAGTTTTAAAATTTACGTATGTTGCAAATGTATCTTAGTTTTTATCTGGAAACTGGATTACATGCAAATTCCACAGGGCTCAAAAAGATATATTAGCTAAAATCTCAACTTTAAATACTTGAGAGCTTCCGGAAGCGTTTTTGTCACCGTCGTTTGTAACCCGTGACCGCAAGCATGCCAACAAAATCCTGCGGTATCGAACAACCAGCCAGAAACCACCGAAAACAATGACATCACACCAGAAAAATCTTTTGTAACTTTGTTACGAACAAAATAACATTTTCAAATCTTATAGAAAATAGATAATTTGTAAACATTTAATTATTTTGTAATTTATTTCAAAAATAAAACTCGTCGTATGAATATTTTAATAATAAAAATATAAATGAGAATAAATATCTTATTTTTATAGACATTTCTAACAATCCCTGTCATTTATATGAAAAATATTTCAATCTTTTTTTAATTTCTCCTTGCATATTCCTCTGAAATATTTCAGAAAAGCTACGGTACGTATTTTATTTATCGTGTTTCCGACTAGACTAGACAGGTCTCGTGCTGTTAACTACATTTAAGCTGGCCATGAATGGAGTACATGCATGTGCAAAGCAGAAATATTTAATTATGCGGTTGATGTAACTCGGTATGTAATAAATGTGTCCTTGGCGCCAGGGGCGGCTCATTAAAATAAAATATTCAATAAACGGGGGCACGTTGTATGCCTAGTCATTATTCAAAATATTTGATCCGGTATAACTGCATATTAACAAATTTATTAAATTAACTAATATTCATAGGATGATCCCGGTTATGAATCATCAATGAATATTAAATTTCATCAGCGATGATATTGCCCCCACGTGTGATACATACACGAGATGTGTGTGATCGATCATTCTCAACCTGAACTGCCGCCGTCTGGGAAAACGAGGTTAGTGGTTAATACGGCCGTAGTACGACTATTATTCTCTATTTCTCCAACCACCAAGAAGTGGATAAAAAAATTAATCCACTTACAAACTAAAAGTTTTATGTTATTATTTACTATACCGCAAGTCTATTTAGGAAAACTACAACACAATGTATTGAAAAAAAACCTACAAAAACGGAAACCTGTGTACAATGTATAAGTGAATTTCAAGACTTGAAATTAAATTCTCCAAGATTATAGACTTCCATGATTTTAGATGGCACTCACGATCAATATTATGATGACACAAAAATAACTTTCCTTTCAAGTTAATCATGTTTTTGTATACGTTACGCTACTACTATCTCTGAGCTTAATATTTTACCTGTCTGGACTAAAACATTCAAAAATAAATTGACGATGATATTATTACAACGTCACAGTTTAATTTTCAGATTTCACATAAGGTAACATGATGTCGATATCGTTGCTAATATTTACCGACCTTGACCTGTATATGACAAGATATTTTCATTAAGGTAACAGGAAAAAATTGCCAAACGAATTATAAGCAAGTCGTTACAGTTGAAAATTTAAGCCACGTTAAAATTTCCTCGTGGAAATTGACTTGGTTAAGTTATTTTTCTAATTATGTTTCACACTTTATTCTTTCTCTGAGCAAGCACGTAAATTTGTAATTATTGAGGTTGGCAATCATGCTGACGTCAGAAACTCCTTTAAAACTTTTATCTTCACATCTCGGGTGGCGTTTTATCAAGATGTGTTGAAATATTAATGAACAGAACCTGCCACTTAATACACACCACCATCTTGTTCTTTCGTGTTTTCCAGCCAGTGCAATTCCACAGTTCATTACGTTTAGCACATTTCATACAGTTTAGTGTTTATTATGCCCGAAATAATTGCACAAAAACCAATGCGGAATATTTATTGGACAGTGTTAATACAGCTTATTTTTATAGTAAAATACACCATGTTATTAAAATATTTTTAAAGTAATTCTGGCATAATAACTGTAGTAATTACGTCATAAAATAGATATAAATTCTCTCTGGCCCTGTTATTAAATTTTCGTTTTATTACACATATTTAGAACACATAAATATCTCACGGTTTATCTAACTAATTTCCAAACTATTTCATAGTTAACTTCGTGTATCGATATTAAATTATTATTAACTAAATGAAAATAATTAACATAACTGAGTTTACAACAATTACAACTAATAAACTATTTATAACATTAAATTGTTAAAATAGTTTAAACTATATTATCAGTAAATAAAATTTCATTGTTTGTTGATATAGTAAATATTAATAAAACAGCTACTCAAAGTAATTTCTTGTTTAAGGTAATACATTTTTATGAATAGTTGATTCTACAAATTGTGATGAGTGTTTGATTTATTCACATTCGATATCTGTGCGCGGTTTGTACAAGCAAATGCACTCATCTGTGTTCAATTCTTTATCTGAAGTAAAAGCGAAGACAAAGACTACACTCGGATTCGGTAACGACTCGAAGAATACGTAATTCAACGATAGCATGCACGGAATGGTGCACAGTGGTGGAGGATGCATTAGAGGTGCATGAAAAAGGAAGAACACTGGTGCACAGCGCTCAGATTTACGTGCTGCATTTAAAACAACATAAACACATATAAGGCCGAGAGTTGGTCGTGGATATAAAAGTGCCGCAGTAAATTACGGGGGTGAAATCCTTGCAGCTGAATCCCTTAGTTCCCAGCCCTGTTCTGTACGTTTCCCAAGGGGACGTCGGGGAACGGCATCGGGCGCGGCAGACACACACAAAGTCGTCGTCACAGTCGAACAACGCATCGAGACGCACGCGAACGCATACACGTACAAATTACTAGGGGGGGACACGAAATCTAGTTTTCGTTCTT
>JAGJTL010000036.1:542618-576470 GCA_022063505.1 Calosoma granatense
GCTAATACAAGTATAGAAATAGACATGTAAAAGGGAATAACAATCGCGAAGAATACATTTTAAAATAGTAACATTCTACGTTCATGAATTACATAAAATTGTATGGGAACCAGTTATCTTTCTATACGTTTTTATATCGATCCAACGTTCCAAACCTAAAATATTAATCAAATTTAAGGGTAGTTTACTATAGGGTTGGCAAACGTACAGGGGTACTCAAACAAAATGTACCAATTATAAAGGTGATGCCTGATTAAATTAATTTACTATATATTTACTAAATCTACTCATTACAAAAATATACATGCCATTAAAGAATTTTTGCGATTTTTTTACTATTTTGAAAGCAAATAACCAATTTCATGGAGCAAAAGATGAACAAGCTAAATCAATATTAGACACAAGCAATTAATTATCATTGAACACGTACCGATATCAACACTGATTTTACTTTGAAGCCAATAACAGAATCTATCTAAACAAAAGGAATACGTCAATAAATATCAGAAAAGAACATTTATTTACACCCAAATAAACAAAATAAAAACGTCGATGATAAAATATCAGTGAACAGCGTAAAGCATATCGAACGAATAAAACTGTTTCTCCAGAAATAACAAGTCCATTACACAAAACTGTATTTATTATCGACAAAAACCACATTTTTCTATCGGCCCGGAGGCATGAGTTATGGCCGAACCCAATGGTTGGCCGCATTAACCGCTATGCGTTTGGGACGCACGCACGGGACCGCTTCGAACCGCCATAACTCATCACCACCAGTTGGTTCCAGGGATATTTTCCCTAAAACGGTACTGTAACCCCTTCTGTCCAAAAATGTCTGCTTCTCCTTTGTGATGAAAGTGTAAATTTACTTAACGCCAGACGCAGAATCATAAAGAAAACGAATGTGTTTCACTATTAAATCGTAAAGCACCAATGAAGGACCCACAGATTCGTTTTACTGTGTTTCTTTGGGCTTTCTTTATCACTAATCAGAATCGTGCAGAGAATTTCTGATTGGAAAAGTTTTCGCACCAGTAATTTATTTCTTATATTACAGAATATTTTTGATACAGATTCTTGTTAAATAAAGATACTGTATATGTTTCTAGTTTTATTTATATTGTGTTGGTGTTAATGTTGATTTAGTAGTTGGTATAATGTTGGATTTAACCGTTGGTATTGGTAGTGGTCTGGGTGCAACACCGGTTATTGGATTATATGTTGAAGTTGATTCTTGTTCTTCGATCAAAAGAATCCTTTTGTAACAATGGGCACAACAGCTCAATAACAAACCAGATAAGATGTATATCTAAAAAGAAATTCATACAATTAATATACAACTTGTTTTCTATAACCTTTGATTTTTATAATTTTAACAAAATAACTTTGATAGAACGGTACTTACGATTAATTTCATTGTAAACGTTATCGCTAACTGATATTTGAAAATAAAATACTGCAATATTTATATCAACTCATATGTATGCTAAACGTGTAAAACATTAATTTCTCATCAGTTCTTAATTACTTGTCTCGACTTACAGATGTATGTTGTAATATTGGCTGCGTAGGTAACAATACAAGAGTATGAATGTCAAAACAAAATTGATTCAAATAATATAGAAACGTATATTATTACTGTTATGAAATACAGATGTAAATGTCATTTACATATATGTATTTATGAGAACAAATTATATTGAAAACGATGTTATAATGACAATCTAATGAGATATGAATAAACATGAATATTCCATAAATAAATACCTACATTATATGTTAATGAATGTAATTGTGTGTAATTAATGCATAAGATGAACAATTAACTTCATCAAACAAACATGGTACATAATTATAATAATGTACCCGATGTTTGAGTACCGCTGTAAGCAGCACCGGCAATGTAGGGGTTGAGAGGGTGTGAGTGTGTGGTTGTGTATATGCCTATGTGAGTGTTTGAATTCAAGAGCTCATTGCACAAGGGGTGCTTGATTTAAGTTCGCTCAGCAGACAAAATACACTGCAAAAACCCCATGGAATATATTACATTAGGGCATGACGGCGTCTACCGTAACCAGTCAAACTGGCACAAAGCGATGAAGCTACCAGTACAACCAACAGCAGATGATGGACGGGGGAGGAGAGTTTATATAGATACTTAGTTCTTTCAGAAAAGAAACATGAAGACTATTCAGTAAAGTTCATGGAAAATTAAGCGTCAGGTATGCCGATGACGTACACAAAAAGAAAAACAAACCTGTTTGGATTTCCAGTCAAACTGGTTCCATAGCGCAGTCCGCAAAACGTACCACGAAAATCAAATATTTGCACAACGTGGTGTATTTGCGTAGCCGGTGTAACCCGTTCGTTTGATGTGCGAATATCAGTCATCTAATTTAAAACAATTACACCGATATAACTAACAGTACAGAAACTATTGCAAACATTATATAGCATAATATATAGTGTCAATAGTTAGTGTGAAAAAGTGTGTAAGTACACAAGTATATATGTACTCAATTTATTATAATGCAACCATCAATACTGGAATGTCATGCGGGTCGTGAATTTTAAATGTACTGAATAATATTCCTCTTACATCACTTTAGAAACATTATATTATTCAAGAATTTCCACGAATAAAATATACAAGTACATATATAGTAGCAAAGAAAAGAATACTGCTAGTCATGTTACAGAAATAATAAATGAACCGGCGTCCAAAGTTTCACTCCAAACCGGAAACCAAGTTACACTATACACTTTTATTAAATTATACAGGGTTGTAATTATAATGTACGTCGCGGTGTTGAGCAACACATTTTTAAAAGCGCCGAAACCACCGCGTGACGCTAAACAAAACATATTTTTTATAAAGCAAAGGACGTTTTTCAGGAGCCGCCGTCGCCGTCGCCGCGACGCCGAGTGCCAGTGGCGTAATATGGACATAAGTTACATGTAACGAGCACATCGTCTCGCTAACTAGAAGCCTTCACCGTCGGCACCACCGATGAAATCTCCGAAGGTTGGCACCGGATGATGTCATAACCAGCGTGTGTTGTTCATATTTCACAGAAACGTTCATATACCGAAATACTTATTAAATTTTAATCTCACGATTAAACAAGACAGGTGTTGTGTAATGAAACAATGCTTCCCAGCCCTGGTGACGTTTAAAAAAAGAACGAAGACATCAAATTAAGCGCCAGAAAGACGCAGTTAACGAGAAAAGACCGACAGCCGTATTAATTAAACAAACGTAATTTGAAACGACGTACATACACAATTATACAGACGACCCTGACACTTCAAGTGTCCATATATACATTCATACACTTGTACACTACGGTGTTAGACTAGGGAGAATCATCATAACATAATATGAAGAGAACCAACATATACGTATATACATACACATTTACTGCTTGTGTACATATTCCGTACTCATTCTCTCTATTACACCGTCTCTTTCTAATACGCTATGTGGAATAAACCGTACAGCGGAAATGATAAGAACCATAAACCAAAAATTTTCGTCACGAAGATGAAAGCACAACGAGTGAATGTGAGCGCGCGCGAACTCACTAGAAGTCTAGGGAGTTTCGATGGCTTCGTGTTGGCAACGTTCGCTCGCTGTCACGAGCCGGAGCTTCCCCGTACAATACATGACCTTGTTTAGCATTTCAATAAAGCGACGGCTTAGTCCCCTATTATGAAGTTGTACGTGGCTCGCGTCTAGATATGAACTAAGTGTTCGCGGGTAGTTAGCACTGTGGAAAAGCTTTTCCACGCAATTTTCAGCGCACACAACCAAACTGAATTCGTGAGGCCGGCGTGTTAGAAAATTGATAATATTCGGCGTCGACGAGTCCGTAACCGCATATTCACACATGTATGAACAACGTGGGGCATTTATCTACACTTGTACATACAGCAATTCATATCTAGCCTAGGATATATACATAAATGAAATATTTACAACACACGCACACACATTGTATAACTGTCCAAACATTGTTCCCCTAATAATGCATTAAATTGTTCATCAGGAGTTAAAGCAACTTTTGGTGTACATTATTTAGGCTAGTTTGAGAACGATTTGATTTTTGTTCCACAACACTAATGACGAGTAAAAAGATCTTCAAAAACGAATTTCAGTTGGTTGTTAGGAATGTATTTATTTTCAAACGTTATTTTTCATCTCGTCGAACGGCGGAACAAAAGTAGGACATCAATCATTTCAGGCAAATTAACGTTCCACTGCGCATGGCAAATCACAATCCATCATTAACGAAAAAACAAAAACTTTCCGACAATATCATCCATTCAAAGAGTGTCCAATAGAGAATAAAATATTTCCATCGAAAACCATCAAAAGCACTGAAGTACCCAATTTAAATGAACTGATTTATTACTCACAATACACAATTATCCATTGTGTACAATCAATATTTTACAAGAAAATATCCTCTGAATTGAACAATGACAATATTCTCCGGACAATTATAACGCCCGATGGAATATTCCCAACTGGAAATCTGCTAGATCAATTTTGTAATCCATCGCTATCGGTAAAGTGGTTTGCAAACCAAAATTGCTCTAATCAGTAAAGTGAATACCTTTCAGAAACACTGTTTGATGGAGTCAGAATCAGCAAAAAATGTTATAATCAAGTCGAATGCAGGACTTTTGTTCGACAAATTAAAACGTCATTACCAGATGCTGACATTTCCGCCAAACTGGAATGTAACAGGCTGTAATTGCACTTAAATACGTGTCAGGTTGACAGGAATCTTTAAATAGCGTCGTGTTCCGTCAGAATAGCGAGTGTATCTCGGATCACAGCATGCCACTGCTATTGCTATTACTCTGTGTTGTACTGTACCACCGGGCGGCGTCTGTATTACAACTACTGTTCAGTGTAAACTTCACTTAGCAAACGTTGTTAAATTTACTCGCTCGCTCGCCATTGCGAGCAGCGACTATTACCATTCAAAGTACACATTGAAAATGGCGACTCGGTAATCGTTTGAACTTTACACTAATTTCAGGTAATTAACTTAATTATCAGTTACGTACAGCTAAATGACTACCACTGAATTTACTGAATGTCCAGTATTGTTCCGGTTAACTCGGAAATTGTACTATGTATATATACGTATATATAATACACCAGTGTTCAGTATTACTTAACGCTTGTTACGTACAAGTTTCAACTGTTAGTAAATGGAAACATTGACTGAAAAAGTAAATGGTAAATAAAATTAATCCTGTGTTATTTTTACATACAGATGTATAAAAGTATCAAGGTGGTGGTGGTATAAATTTAGAAGAAGCATACCAAGCGAACAGCTGGATATTGTCCAACTACCAGATGAGTAATCTAACCTAATAGTCAACATAACAACCCGTTAGATGTCCTTCCTCTGATCCTGATTAATTTCGATCAGTTTGTAGTTTACTGAACATACCGTGGGCCTTGGGGAAACACTAAAAATAAAACAGGAAAGAATGTTGCTAATAGCACATTACGATTTTTATTTGCAAACTTCAAACGAGTATCCGGAATAGACTGTAGACTGACCTATAAAATGAAATAAAATACACGTTGTTTTTCTTTCTTGAACACTGGTGTTGATAGTATCGAAGTGTATTAACAAAATTAAATAAACTTTGTTTCTGTTATGGGTGTGATACGGACCTAAACGTTAAGAACTGAACA
The DNA here is from genome assembly GCA_022063505.1 of Calosoma granatense. Taxonomy (NCBI): domain Eukaryota; kingdom Metazoa; phylum Arthropoda; class Insecta; order Coleoptera; family Carabidae; genus Calosoma; species Calosoma granatense. Next base: position 548,347 of record JAGJTL010000036.1, read on the forward strand.
AATAGCAGAGATTTATTTTAAAGAGATATACTTGTATATACGTACTTTCTGTCCTGAAACTTTCAAAGTATAAAGTGGCATACAGTTTCAATCTCGCTTTAGGTATAAAGTTAGTTGTGTCTGCAAAGGTAGGTAGGTATGTTTTGTCTAACAAAGTGACATACATTTATCTGGTGTTGCATGTTGCGCCACAATAGAAATGCAACTCACGTTACACAACGGACACAGCAGTGTGAAAACTATAACATGCGCGGACAGTGATAAATAATTCCGGCATATAAACGTATTTTGCAAAGGAAATGTCTGGCGTTCCCGACATTACATCCGTTCATAAACTGTTATTCAATGATGCTACATTTAGATACATAACGCTTGAATATGTGAAGGTATATATCATGTCACACAATACTTTATACAAATCGAATACGATTTAATCATTCTTCATATTTAGAAGATATTTGCTCGAAAATCTAATTCAATACAAGTATATTGTAGACTGTAGTTTAATATGTTGCATGCAATTTCCTGTAGCTATGCAATATATTATTGCAATTTCAAGTTTTGATTAAGTTATGCAATATGCTATCTCGACAAATATTTCGACTATTGGTATTGAAGCCTGGAATTATTTCACCAATTCCGGTAGCTCTGTATGCACTCTCTAACAAGAGAATATATAGTTCACATTAGACTATTCTCTAATCTAACAGTAATAGGAACATTCAAATCTGTCGAATCATGTAAAATGCCCCGCCTACTGGTGAAATGTTTGTGATCCTACGCAGTTACATACGTATGAGTTATATTTAACTATCATCAGTGCAGCCAGGCCTGAAATATTTCATTTAAATTCTACAAAACAGTTTTTCCAGACCTATCCATTATGAAAAGTTGGGTAGAATCTGGATCATTTGCATAAAAATTAACATGCGTCATTACAAACTCGGGTTGTCCAACTAAAACGAGCTCGTATTAAAATATTAAGTCTGACTTTGCAGAAGTTACCAGCGTTACATATATATTCAGTGCGGACTGGTAGCATCGTGCGCACTTGACGAAAGCACAGTATGTGTACTTATACTACGTACGTATTACGTGCACTAGTATAAAGTCATAGTAGTATTAGTAGTACGTACTTCATTCTCATCGCAGTGGGCTGCGGACAGCACGATGAAATCTCATACAACTCCCAAAACGCAACGACGCCTGTTGAATATTAATGCTGCCGTATGAAAAGATGAAACGCAGACCAAAAAGAATATTGACCAGGGGGCGACTCTTGCAATTAAAATTCTGAACACGAATTTCAAGTGAAATAAAGTCATTCCATTCCCGAACACTGGATGTAATAGGTGTACACACTGTAATTTATATCGTAATTTATGACGACCAGAACTTCGTTTAAAATGTACGAAACTTTTTTCTACTTGTTTTTGCACACGTCACGACAGGGTAGAAATATTGCTGGATTCAAGTAAGGAATTATAAAATATACTGCAACCCCCCGTCCCGTCGACCTACCATCCACCACAGACGGCATCGCGACTTTACATGATAATGTCGTATTTTTAACTACTTGTTGGTTTTGTTGATTTATTATTTTAATTATATTGCGCATACCAATTCCTCCTACAATACATCATTGTACACTGAAGAATCTTAAACATGGATTAAACTATATGGATTCTTCAATATAAATAAGCAAACAAATGCATTTTACACTACGTTTATTTTATAATATTAATTTAAAAAATATAATAATGCAGTAATTCACTTTGCACGTCATGCAGATTATTAAAATAACAAGATTTTGCTGATAAGAGCTCCTGGTGTAACGAGCTTAAATTTTATAGGATTTGCACTTAATTTTCCCATCGGCGTGGTGTACGTAAGCAGATTAAAATACTAACAACTGGATATTTACTGTCAGAATTTAAAATTCTCCAACACTAAGGGTACATTTCCGCCTGAAATTTTAATTTAACATTTTCGCATATTGAATTTTCTAAAGGTGAATAAAATATCCGGATTATAATTAATCACGAGATTACTTTCTATCCTAAATTAATATCTAATGTGTAAAAGTATTAATTTTCCTATGATAGATTCTTTTAAGTTTTTCAAAATGTACAATTATAATTTAATTTAATTTGGGCATATTATATTTATTAGATTAAAATCTTGTGCAATGGACCTTATTAGTTTATCATAATTTCACTAGAAAATTTTGAATATGCGATATTAAATTTTGTAATAACCGTTTCCGCGTGTGCAAGTACTTACGGGTTGAAATTTACTACAGCATAACATAGAATAAATATAAACATAAAATTTATATATGCAGTCATTTGAAAACGATTGCCAAAACGGCCGTATGCGAGTCACGGCACGGACGCACATACCGCCACTTGCATACATACCGGGGATGCTGCTCTAATTACTGAAAGAGAGAATGTCGTCGTAGAAATAGGTGATATATTTCAGCACCTGCAATCTCTACCGCTGTACACCTTGTAATACTGGCCGTGCATGTTCCAACTCGTGCGCTATTCCGCTAAAAATACCAAGCACGTACTACGAGCGAAGACACTCCGTCGCGGCGCGAGCATCTCCCCTGTCCCCACGGAAACCCCATGCTCTGGCCAGCGCATCCGACGTACAATCGAAATCGTACTACTGAGAGGCAGATGTAGAGTGGAAAAAATAGAACGCCAATAGCGGATGCCGAACTCAGCAGGCGTTTATAATGCTAAATTGATCGCGTTTATTGAATTGCGCGCCCATTCTTACACGCAGATGTTAAGGCGATGATGGTGATGTATTGCATATTAACATTTTTTCTTATTATATCTATTGAGCACGTGCTTACACCGAGGAATGTGGAATTCTGTTTTACTGGGTTATCAGGATGTTGAAGAAAAGACTTGGAGGATATTCCTGTTACACGTACCAGTTCTTTTTCAATAGAAATCGTTGAGAAGACAAAATTTCCATATGATTTCACTTAATACAGTTTAGCATGAAGCCCCCAGTGTCGATCCTATTTAACTATAAAATCTCGTGCTAAATGAACGAGTATAGAATAATAATAATTAGTTATCGTCTAATGAATCTGATAAGAGAACATAGTACTGGTGCAGGCAATGAGATGCGGTATAGTAGTATGGCGGTAATTTCATTGCTACCGCCAATATTGGACCTGGTGTACGGACCGGCACCAGCAGGTCTGATAACGATCCCCTTGTATGAGATGGTCTCCAACGACGTCGTTAAATAATACCGCACGTTACGATCAACGTAGTACCTACAAGTCCACACTCATTGCCATCGTAGAAACTCATCTTTAACTATCCTGTGTAGGAGAACAGGTGCGTACTGGTCTAGATAATGGCCGTAAAATTACTGAGCTTTGATATTGCTATAAAGCTTACGGACACAGCCGCAGCCTGTTTGTCTGTGTCGATGACAAATTACTCTAACTTAAATGTCATATATTTTCTACTTCACATAAGTTAAATTTGGCGTAGGTTATAAGTTAAAATGCTCTCTTCTTTGTCAAACGCATTCATTTCTCAGAACTTTGTAGGTGATCTGTAGCTTACATGTTTCTGATATTTATATATTCATGTCACCAAACGAGAACCACTACGTTATAAACCTAAAAGCACTACATATTGTTTATTCCGTATGATAAAAACAGTATATTTATGTTTCACGTGACAGCTCTAACATCTTTGTAGAATTAGAATGGCGAAGCATTATTTCTTTTTATATTTAAAAGGTATATGATATATTCCTTTGATACACATCTTTCATGTTTACAAATGTGCTTTGTATCAGACGTACAAATGAACATGTTCACAAAATCCATCAAAGAAAACAGATACATTTATGTTTCATTAATTTACTTCACAAGTTTCTATAGTAACATCGGGTCTTCTATGTTACTACTACTAGAAATTATTAAACGACTACACAAGAGGAAAAATATCATGTTTATCTTAATGAAAAAGTAGACTTTGAAACAAATATTTTACAAAAAGCAAAATAAAAATAGCTATATCGCAATTTCTAGAGTTTTATCGTACATATCCATTCGAAGTACCGTAATTACATGAGTAATGGTATTCTATTAGTGTTCGATATCGAATTAATTATTTATTTTTTGTCAAAAATGTTTGTTTTCACGTTGAAATTTGCTTTGTGTATAAACGAATTGTTGACAGCTGTTGATAAACATAATGTTGTACAAAATAAATATTTGCTTATTTTTAACCCGTTACAATAATACGGCTGGCATTCAAACAAAGTGCATTTCATTACTGTGTCACTGGATGTTTCACATTATTATGTTCGCTGTTGATTGTTTACAACTTGCCGAATAGTTTTCATACATACATGTTCGCTACAAAACATTTGTTGTCAGATTTGTACAAATATCTGCAATGATTTAATTCGGTTGGACAGTGCACGCTATCGGCTGTTACTAACCCTTATCACCAAATGACAGATGAGTACAAATCAGCAAGTACGGATCTGATAAGGGGGAACCGGAACACGGTTGGGTGCGGTATCGCGGACCGCAGTCTGACCCTCACGCCCGCACCTCGGAACACGAGAGATGCATTTGTAAGATGGAATCTTTACAGCCACACGCTCACATCAATGTCGAATCTAACTCAAATGATTTATCTGTCTCGTAAAGGGCTTCTACGTTTTTACATTGTTACTGATGGCCATTTCGTTGTTAGAAACTATCACAAAAACATGACAAATGTGCTGGTACGTTTTTTGTTTTTTGTAAATTTGTTACAGTCACGTTTTTTTTCTTATCGATAAATATAACTTGAGCATTAAATGAATAGATATTAAAATCTAAAAAAATATTTTATATAGATTATTATTAATAATTAATTGTATCTGTTAGTACTTTAATGAATAAAGTTAATGGCAGTATACAAATAAATTATGAGTACATGTAATAAATAATTTACATCGCATGATAAATATGTTAGTACTACAGGCAACCGGCTGTAACACGATTATTAATTATGCTCAGTTATAAATGTTGTTATCAAACTCAAAGAAGAAATAATGTTAGTCAATGTATATTCAGATAACTAAGATTTTTCGGCACATCTTAACTTTTCCGGGAAAATGTAATGTTTAAATTATCGGAAAACAATTTACATTTTACTTTCTTTGTTATTCGATAGCGCGGGGAAAGTCGTATTTTCCGTAATGCACTACCGTTCTCTGCAGTTCTTGCACTTGACGTAAATAGTAGTTAGATAATATTGGTGCGCATGCGCAATCTGTCAAAGGAAATTACCGACCGAGTACTCATTCGTCTAATAGCAATGATAAGAAAAAACCAATGATTACAGTAGAAATCCTTTTGAGTTAATGAAATGGTAGAAAAACAGTTATCTACACTCCATTTCATCGTTTAAACTAAAAGATACTTGTACAGACATGTTTAACCCAGGAGAAAGGTTAGGAACACTAATTAAAGCATAAAATTGGCTTACAGAGCATATTGTGTATAAGCGAACTAAACAAATATATAACCCAAATGTTTTACTTTGTAACAAGAGTAGTTAAATGTTAGGTTTTGACCTAAGTAAACATGAAATTAAACAACTACAAACTGATGACCACATCTTAAGATAAATACTGAAATATATGTAGGCAACATATTATGTGTGAAAGTTGGAGTAGTGCATTTGTCCAGACCGCTAAGTGCTTCAAAACTAGTATATCAGACGCTCTATTCCAATTTCATTAGTTAAATGCAAGCCTTCATTATGTGAAATATGTCTGCAATTAAAACTGAAATAATAATACTACACACATTTTCACACAATAACTTATTACTGATATCGTAAGAAAACATGTCGATTATACTTGTAATGCTAATGAAAATAACTTTTGTGTAAAAAATAATCTATGAATTAAACATAAGTAAATGATGTTTACACTACAATAAAGTAGTTTAATCATAAGGGCACATTATTATCTTGGAAGAGTTATTGCAGTACACATATGCCTACATACATGTGACAACTTATTAGCTTTCAAAAAATTGTAAGCCGCTTGGAAAATATACGCAGGACATAAGCTAGCGTGCAAAATGTACATTTTCAAGGCACCGACAATAATTCTTCTGTTACATTGTTATTTTTTTATATTATTTACCTACCATGTCTGAAAGCTCTGGGTGTTTGTTTTTATTAGAACAAAAACCATTCTTCGTGTACAGTGAGTAACCTTTGTGTGGTTATCCAATCCCGTTGTATTTTTCCCCAACATATAACAATGGTTCATATTAAATATAATGCGCGCTTTTGTTTCTCATTCAACTCAACAAAAAATCCTTTTATATTTTGCAAGAGATTGCTAAATATTAGAATCACATTGAATATCGCTGAACAGGAAAAAAAATTCAAACAAATCATGAGTCAGCAAATATTGAACAGTAACCTATATTTAATCAATTTCCCGTTTCTGATTACTTGGTAAATAATGATATAACATAGCAGCACATGTATTTGTAAAATAAGAAATAATTATGGCATTGAAATACATTTTAGAACGATGTAACATGTTCTTAAATTTTAAGGAATGCAATGAAATATGTAATGAATATTCTGACTGTTAATAGAAAATTCCATCTACATACAATGTAGCATTTCCGTGTCGTTGTAATGAACAAGTCCATAAATGCTAATAAATCCTTGCACAATAATGCCGAACACTATATGCTCGTCTGCATATATTAAAATCTCGCTTCATGGAGCATAAATGAATATGAATTTCCATCCTAACAATTCTCTACGTTACAGTGTAGATTATTCTTTAGCATATATGTACATATTTTTTACCCTAGTGTATGTAGTGCAAAGTAAGTGTTCTGTACAAGATCCAGGTATCTAGTAGCCTGGTATATATTTGCTACCTGTAACGTGTGATAAGCTACTTACAGAGCTATAAAATAGCGAACTATGTGATAAAAATTTCATACAGCTTCGCACAAAGTATACATGCGTTAAACCTGTTCACAGTTATGGATATTTTATGACCTTCTGTGTTGACAGTGTGGTTGTTTTTTTTAATAATATTACGGATAAACTAACTACAGCGAAACAACGTCAATATTAAACATCATATTACCCACGAAATAATGAAAACGTTAAGCTTGAAATTGCATTTTTGAACAGGTATTTTCATAAAGCTAAAATATGATATTATTTACTTATAAACACGTTCGCATAATGAAAATCTCATGTTACAATATTATGTCTCCCATAGAAAATATTTTATTAACTTTATCAATATGTTTTCAGGAAAAAAAAATAAGTTTTCCAGATCACATTCTGAGTAAGTACTGAATTCTTCTTGCTGTTTTTAACATAATTGTTTGCAACATAATTAATGCAATCAAGTAATTACGTGCTATAACATAACTATGCCAGCTATACAAACTACTGGATGCGTAATAATGAATAGAAACCGAAATGGCAGTTTGCTCCGAGACACACTTGACCTCTGTGAATCGTGTAACTGTCGCGACAGTATCCTTTCATCAATCCAATACCAAACCAATTTATACCAAAACAGTGCTGACAGGAGACTGAGAACGAAATTCAATTAGGAATACAGTATACACAGTGTATTTATTGTACATGCTGTATACGTACATTCTCTTCTCTCTATTTGTTCAATCAGCGGAATGTATTGACTACAATTCAACATCAACCATGATCAGACGTAACATTCAAAGTTAAAAGTATTTCCAATAAAACTATTCGTAGAACCGCATACGTAGCTGTAGTATTCATTGATTAACAAATAGTGTAAGAAAAATAAACCAAATAACAATTTACTTCAATATACAATATACAGAAAAGCACAGAAAAACACAGTTTATTATTCCACGTGCACACACACAAACGTCGAACTTGAAATAGCACAAATATTTGATCCACAGATCCATGTGATTTTCTAAGTAATCTATAAATAATGTATGTATGTAAATCTAGCAGGCGAATATAAAATAAACAGAGAGTTTTTGAATAAATATCGGTTTCTAGACCGTATACCAACTGTTAGTCGAGCAGGAAATTTTACACAGCCCAATTTATTTACGAAACACACACACATACAGACAGAACACAAAGCACAGATTGTCATTATAAAGCATTTCATTCAAGTAACTGTATCGAAGCGAGCGGAAATTCAAATTACCTGTTCGAGGTAAGCGCACAGGTACCCGCCGAGCAACCTGATCACTCCAAACTTATTTCCTACAGATTATTAGATTTTATTTTTATATCAGAAATAAATTGGGCACGTCGATGAACCATTTTGTATACAAGAATGAACGACAATTTGTGTGTCGACTAAAACTGCAGACAATTTACATTTTCTTCGCTTCATTAATGTCATTTTCGTTTTGTATGCATGTTCTTGAAATAAGTCATTAGATACATTAGTATTTTTATACTGATTACGCTTGCTAAATGATGAAATAGGCTAATAGTTCTGCGGAAACATACATAGAACAGTAATTAAGTATTGCACTGTATGTTTACTGTCGTTTATTAAGTCGTTAGGAAACTGCTGTGCACTAATGCAACATAGCGGGAGAGATTTTCCAAAGAAACTACAACTGCTACTGAAGTTTAAATATAAGCAACCAACAATACAAATGTATGTGACAGGTTGCAAAGTCATTAAGGAGCATTGAATCTGTAATTGCGTCGTAAATAAGAAGTGTCTCAAATTACACTAAAAGAACGAATCATCCAATACAGGAAGAAAAAAGTTCACAAAGCTCCAAACTTTCACATCAATTGAGTAAAGCACAACAGAGAGTGAAATTAGTTCAAAAAGTTTTAACCTCATTTTTCAACTTGGTTACATTCTTAAGATACTTCCTAACCAAAAGTTAATGGTCACGGACCATTGACAAATCCAAACCGGAACAGTTTCAATCATTAATCAATCATGATTAAATAATGAAATACCTGTCACATCACTATCCGTTTTAAATAATAGTAAAACTGTGTAAATTTGATAATTACAGAGAAATTCAGCATAAGCAAATTCCTCACATGCAACTTGTACTGTATTATGCTATATAATCACTACTCCTAGACACTGGATAAATAATTTCCTTCACACATACACACACTATTAAACAGTTAGAGAATTGCAGGAAGTCATACCCTGAATTTCCATGACAATTCTCACTGTAGCATTAATATTTGCTCGTATATATACATGAAGGAATCTAGGAGTCTAGACCGAACAACACAGTGTACACGTTCGCACATCGTTTCGTTGTCGTCAAAGAGCGGGTAAGAAAATAAGACGCGACACCACAGAATAAGACGACAAAGTAGGAAGACAGTGTGATCACGACCCAACAGTAGGAACGAGCAGGATCTTTGCAGGATAGAACGCGTGCACGAGTCAGCGTGCTCGCGTCTGCGGGAGAGCGAGTCGTTACAGGAGACATTATCCGGAAATGGGGGGAGGCGGATGTAATAAAAGTAAGAGGCTGTCTGCAGGAAACAAGTAGATTAGCAGGAACTGTAAGTGACTCCCGTATCGCCAACGGTAGAAGCGGGCCACGACTTTATCGAGCCGAACGAAACTTTGTGGTAATACATTGCGCGGAAGAGAAATTGTTGACCAACCAACGAGGTACTTGCACGGACGGTATATTCATTCGCGAACCGCACAGGACTATTTCATTTACAAGCTGCAACAAAAAGTAGCATTTCTGCGTGTTTTGTTTGACTAGATTTTAGCTGGAAAAGCTATTTGCATCGTGGTAGATTGATTCCATAATGAATTTCACTCAATTGTAACACTTTAGTCATATTGTGTTTGGCCGTCAAGCACAACATTATGTTTACTTTGTTCAATTTCTCTGGAGTAATACACAGACAAGAACTTATGCGTAGGTATATAGAAATGGGTAGGCATCGCTAAACTAAACTAAACTTTCCAATTCGCTGAACACATGACAAAATAGTTGCTGTTCTGCCTCTTACTAAATTAGGTAACTTGCGGGTTATAAATCTTAGGGACTTTATACAAGGAATAGGAACAATTGAAAGGTGAAATACACTAATCAAAGAGAAACGATGGTATTTGTCTGTCACAACTATCAAGTGTATTAGGTTCACAACTTTGTCCAAAGCGAAGTTAATACTTGATTCTTACAATGTATAAATTCAGATTTACTCCAATGATATTATGTTTCCAACCACTCGCAGTCTCTTTTGAATAGTAGCGTATGAAAGGAATAAGTGTTGGAGGTGTTAATCCACTCCCTTTGATAACATAATTTTTACAGTGGGTCAAACAAATACAATCGATATTAACACCTTATAACTCCGGAACGGGAAAGATATTTAAATGAGTGAAACTTTATATTAAAAAACATTTAATAGATTTTAATATCATATAACACTGGTATATTTTTAAAATGACAATAATATTCAAGAATGAGATTTTTGAGAAGCTATACCCTCCAGACGTGGTTTCGAACCCTTCACCCTGGTTATGTTCTGGATACGTAACTACTTTGGAGTAAATATTTATTTAATTATAAATAAAAGACTTATAATAAATCATTCGGCCAGTGGCATTATAATTACTTGAAACATTAATAACGTTACCACTGTGCTAATTACGTAATAAGCACAGTCAGTTAACATTAAACTCCGTACAAAACGCATCAAAACATGTACATTAAAATGGATACAAAGGCTGAAAGAAAACCAAGAACAGGCAAGGAACATTATCGTCTAACGGGGGATAACAAATCAACCGTCGAGAAAAGGAACACAAATTACATCTAATTACGATTATATACAGAACGGAATGCCCCAGGGACGTTTAAAAAAACAGTAAACAGTTAATTAAGATAAAACATTTCTCCGTTTCAAAAGGAACATTTAATTGAATTCAACTTCTGAATTAAGATATCAACGCCTATAGTCACAAGTTTCAGCCCGTAGGACATACACATACACTCAGGCAGGCGGAGGAGACAAGCAAGTAGTTTAAAAACTGGGCAAAGTTTCAGTTTGTCGTCGAGAACTTTACCAAACATTAACAATCTAAATTAATTTAAAATGGAATTGTAGAACTAGTACGCATCGCCCTGAAGTAGGTGCTGATTTAACAACTTCGTTACGTGCAAACTTTCAGCTACAGCAAAATCTTCTCATTATACATAGATGTGATATCTATTTTCAGTAGTGTTAACACTGCTCATACATCCGAATGGGATTCGTTATTTATAACGAGCACTTATTGAGAAAATAGACTATACAATAACAGTGAACTTTCAATAACAATAACAAAATGTGGGACCCAGAAAAAATTCCAGTCGTAGAGATTGAGATGATATTATTCGGTGATCTATCTTGGGCAAATGATGGAAGTTTTGAATGATACGAACAGATCAGTGAGTGAACGGTGACACTTCTCATGCAATAAAAGTATGTGATAAGGGAAAGGGTCGCATATAGTATCAATGACGGTGATCCAGTTAAATCCCTGGACCTTGGGAGGGAACACGTCCACCCTTTACATGCACTGTAAATATACATAATACCGGTCTGAACAGTACCGGTCCAGGCGGAACTATTAAGCTTTTAAGCTACCCTGCCTAACGCTAAATATATCTAAAAAGTGTGATCGACAATTTTAGAACATTTTAACCCTAGATATGACTAACTGTCGTATTAAATCATTAAAAATGTATATAAGCAGATTTATCACAATAACATGTTATATAATTCACATCTTATGTATTAAACACACTATAACCGTGCCAATTTATAAAACAAACCAATCCGACAAATTAAATTAACTGTGGGTCTAACTCCCGAAATCGTATCACGTATAATCAATTACAAATCCAACAACAACCACAAAACATTGATTCCAACAGAGAAATGGAATGTTTATTCCACTTGGGAACAATTTATTAAAAAAGTAAAACGCGGAAAAACAAATAGAAAAAAGAGAAGTGTCCATATTTTTTCCATAACACACAAGCAGAAAAACGTACAAAAATCCTTAGGTCAAAACAAACAAATCTTTTATAATTTATCTGACGCCATCAGTCATAGAATGAAGTTAGCTTTTCGAAAACGGTAGAAAATAGCTATAGAATTGGGGAAGGGGGACTAGTGGGGTGGTAAGGTGGCGAAGTACCGGTCATTTATAACGGAATCGACAAAGCCCGCGAGCTAATGACGGATCCGCCCCTGAGCTTTTTGTGCTTGATGACCAGGCGGTAAAGCTTCGAAAAAAACCCTTAAACTAATTTCCACGGGTTCTCACAACATTTCAACGCACGGAAAAATGTCAAACCCAATAGGACGGTGTGCGCTCATCGATCTCCCCTTACAAGCAATCGATATTGAAAAGTGCAACGGACAGGCGTTCGCGGCTTTTTAAGGAAGAAACTTGTTTACCTCAGACAATGTCGGAAGAAATAGAGTACATGTTACTCAGATTGTGTTCTCACACAATACAGGATGAAATATTTTCTCTGTTATTTATGTTTTGTTATCCCTGAAATCTCTTCTCTACAGAGATTCACGTGGAACATCTTCATTTTTCTCCCAACAGGTACAAACACTCTATAAGCGACCAAGGGTTTTTAGTGTCAAAACGAAATGTATCCATCATTTTATATTTACCAGTGAATTAACTAGTATACTAGAATATAGAAATTTACAAATGCACGTATGGAAAATTTTTGTTGTGTTACTTATAGAATTGATTTTCGTAATTTCAAATGAATATTAAAATTATGCATGCATTTCTAATATTAATAAGCAATAAAAAATAACGAGTTAATGAAAATACTATTAAAAAAAATTCATACATTGTCAACGTACATTGCATCAGTATAATCGGATAAAGAGAAATACATATATTAAATTTAAAAATTTTAAATTTGTATTCCCGTACATTGTAAATATTTAATTTATAATTAATATTTCCAGTTTTTTGTGGAATGCGAACCACATGTATGGCAATGTTCTAGGCGGGAATCGAACCCGCGCTTATTTATATAACCATGTTGCCATGGTTATTTCTTCGGTTTTGCAGGCATATGCCTATATCCCTGCGACCACACTGCCATATATTTCCACAAATACGCAAAATGAGCAATAACATATACATATGCATGTGCAGGTTTAGTACGGTATGTTTGAAAACAAACGTAACGCCACCTCTATCAGCAATATTTATTTTATTTGTAACGAAGGATAACAAGCAAAAATTCCTGGATAAAAGTAAAACGAACTGTACGAATAACTGTATGAAATGTAAGCTCAGCTTCTCCAAAATTTTAACTCTTTACGGCTGGATGCGTTCAGGCAATTACCATCCGTTTCACGGGCGTACAAGCGTCGAGCTGTGAGGGGGAGACACACCGAACGGTATCATTCGTAAGCGCGTTTAGTGAATTATGGCGGATGTATATTTTTGAAAAGGGCCCGCGCGGCATAGACTGTCAGGATTCGAACACTGAACCAGAACACTACATTAGTGTCGGCTAATTGATTTATATGCAAGCAAAGAACTAATGAAGATTAAATGCAACGCTTCAAGTTTCTAGATTTTATATATTTCCCATGCCATGTAGCCGTGTGTTAACCTCCAAACTTATACTTATACTCTGCATCCCAATATACTCGTATTTGTGTGCGCGTCCCCATGTACGTACGTATATTTGTATGTGAGAACGTGTTCAGTGAATTTCAATGTCTGAATTTGGTTTATACGAGCTGTTTTATTACTGTCGGCAGGGAGTTTAAGAGTTAATTTAAAGTTTTATTAGTTTTCGAAAGTATTTTATAAATATACTGAACCATAATGTTTCTTATTAGTTTCCAGTATCTTCCACAATATGCCACATTATTTCGCTACATTTACTTCCAAATACCTCGCAATATAAAACCTATTTTTATTTACTTCATATATTATGGATTTTTAAAGGTATTCACAAACATAAATAATTAGAAGAACAAAATAAAAATAAATTTTATATATTCAGTGCAATATCTAAAATTGAAAATAACTGATAATACCTGTATTTAACTAAAAGTAAGGTCATTTGGTGTTAAATGTTTTAACAAATCAATTTTATTCAAAAACTTTTTATTGACTTTTTTGACAATATTTTATACCACAACGTATCACGCTATATCCCAGTTAACGTCCTTTGGCATAGTTACCAGCTCACACCACGATGGAAACTACAATTTTTGTGAGTTGTGAACCACATATAGGTTGCCATGGTTATTTCTTCGGTTTTACAGGCATACACCTATATTCCTGCGGCTACACTGCCAATTAAATTTTATTTTATTATTTTGTATAATTTTTGTGAACTATCCGAAGAAGACTAGAATCCACGATTATCTCAATTGATCACGGCTTAAAAAATGCATATGAATATACAAAATATATTAATGTATCATTTATTTGTCAAATGACGTTTTTTTTTTAAATTTTATCAGTTATAATTGGAATCACTTGTTATTGAGTAAGCGAGCTTAAACAAGCATGGCATCATTATTAAACATAATTAATCCAGCAACTGGATGTACGGTGTATGTCGGTCGAAAATGCTATACTATCACAAACACATAATAACTACAATATATTCGACCCGCAAATACGTTAATTATATCAGAATCTAATGGTGCGACATGTGATTTAAAATTTCATTGGATTTAATGTAAAAATTTATCGTGGGTATATTGGATGTCGTGCAATATATTTTTTTCACATACCCAATAAATAACTTCATCTCCCTAACTGCTAACGGGTATATAACCACATATATTGTATAAATTAAATTTATATCAATTTATATATTTCCGTCATACTTAGTAAACGAAGATGCATATTAGAAAAAAATTATAGCTTTAAAATATTTGAACTGGAAATAAATATTTCACATTTACCTGTAAGTATACTTACGAAATAATGTGTCTAATAATTATAATCAAATTGATAAAATACGTTTCTGTAGAATTCTATTTTTGACAAAAATAAAAAAACCTTTTTTAGAATAGATAAATTATAACCTAGTGACAATGGTTTTTAATTATCCGCAAATAGTTTTAAAAAGTTAATATATAAGAATAACTCACCTAAATTTCAGTCATCAATTGTACCAATAAAAAGTTCACGTAATACCCGGATCACCAACAGGAATTAAGTTATAGTCAGTTTTTATAAATAGAAAACAAGTTCGAAACTAAAATCAAAATTACGAAACATTTTTCAAAAGGGCACAACGCCAACTACTCACACTAACCGACACGAACAGACTGATTTCAAATTGCGTTAGGAGCGTCGTTTCTCCCACCACAGGCGTCGCTATGGCAACTGCGACGCTATGAAACCAAACATGCGTCTTCGTCACATGGAGGGGAGTGTATAAAGAAATACGGACTTCAAAATGTGTTTACAGGGAGCAGTTGTTTTATCATATTTGAGATAAATTCGCCCCTTTTGCATTCAACTTATATTATTTCACAACGTAAGTTTGCCAACATTTTTATCTAGTAGTTGAAAATTTATATTTATTTTAGTATGTATAAGGACAAATTAAACTTTATCTAAATAGTATAATGTTTAGTTATATAGCAAATATATACAACTACAGTATAACCCGCTTGTAATGGACCTCAGGGGACCAAGTAAAATCGTCATTATAGTCAAGGTTCATCTCATCAGAAAATTTACTAATTAAACAAATTTATATTCATGTTATTTCACTGACATGTCTTTATTTAAAAAAAAGATAACTATGTACTCATATATAGGTGTACATAAGCACGAAAATAAATGTGAAAAACTTATTGTAATACATACATATGTATGAACGTATGTATTTAACATTACATATTTTGAAAAAAAAATGGTTAATTTTGTTTGGATCCACGGTTTGGCAATATACTCTTTATTTGACTTTGTTTAGTATTGAAATAGTGTCATAATTATCGGGAAAGTCCCTAATCGCTCCGCTTATAATGGACAAAATAACGAGTTCATTATAGGCGAAAGTTTATTATAACCGAGTTCATTTTAACCGAGGTTTTTACAGTTACAGTTTGAACTGGGACTTTAATTATAACAGAGTGTCCATTACAAGCGAGTTCATTATAGGTGGATTCCACTGTATAATTTAATATCAGTGTTATTTGTTCTGAGTATGCACAGTGTAATCTAACTTCATGGTAACGAAAAATTATTTAATTTTAAAGGTACACTTGGTAGTGTACGGTGATATTGTTATATGTAAACTGTTTTTGTCTAAATCGGTACAGGGTAAATAGTTGGCAAGGAATACTACTATGAATATTAAGGTAACGCCTTTAATAATTTATATATTCGAAAATCCTACGAACTTCAGATACACTAAGCGGGTTTGCACAAATTTGTATTAACAGAGTTTAAGTTGAAAACATTTATTAGCAGATATAATCAAGTGTTCCGTAACAATGAAAATACATGTGGTAACAAGTATTTATTATAGTTTTGATATTCCTGTGCTGTTTATTTTAAGACAATCAATAGAAAATGTCTAAACAATAATTTAGTTAGTCACCTCCTCAGTCAAACAACAATCATATATCATCTATAATAATTACTGATTCTAATTAAAATAATGTAAAACATTTACAAATACAACTGAAAAGAAAATATTAATCTTTATAATCCTCAAAACAAAGCAAGATGATAGAAAATTTAATGAAATAGTCATTTAAAAACAACTCTAGTAGATATACAATATACGGTTTTATATTTAAAGTTTTATTGCAAAACATTTAATAAAATGAAAAATATCATCTATGTTTTCTTCCCAAGTGCTTTTTGAGTTTGAGCTGTTTTTTGTTTGGCAGCATCTTCTTTTCCTGTAAGACATTACAAATATAAATATTCATGTCATGGATGACGAGATATATGTACAGGTATGTAGAAATACCTACCTTTCTTTTCTAATTCTCGTCTCCGTTGTGCTTCTTCTCTTTGTTGTTTTATAATTGCCAGACGAGCTAGATCTGCTCGGGCCTGCTCAGTTTTACCCTCGGCGTGAAGTTTCTGGTAGTGAGCTTGTGCCCTTTGCTTTTCTATTTCTTCACGTTCACGACGTGACAACTCGGGCTTAGCTGTTGCCAAATTCGTATTTAACGTAGATAATTTTTTCGCTTTCTTTTGAACACGATTGGGATTTTCTATTTCGATTAATTTAGATACACCTTTCGCCTTGGCATTCTATGACACAGTGTACAAATTTTCAAAATATCTAAACATAACCTAACAAATTATGAATTTGCCAAATATTCTATTATTACATTAAGGAAATCTGTTGAAATACAAATTAATATTCACTAATCTTGTGGATAATGTTACAATTAGTTACTTATTCATTAAATTTATCATAACACTAATTCAGTGATATACCATGTGCCATATAAATGACATATGTTTCATAAATACCTCATCTTCTTCACTACTAGATTCGGTTTCACTTTCGGATTCACTACTTTGAGCTTTTCCCTTTGTTTTAGATGGGCCACTCTTTTCCTCCTCCTCTTCTTCCTCATCTTCACTTTCCGAGGAATCGCCCCTATTTTTTCTCCACCTACGTTCCTGCTCTTCTTTGCGTCTCTGTTCTTCTAATTCTTCCGGGTTAGTAAATCTGCGATTACGACCCTTGTGGTTGGTAAATTTTCCTAAGAATGTGATAAAATACACTTAGAATTCTTGAAAGTATGTATTAATTACATTGTTTATGATTAATACATGTGCAAACCAAAAACTCACATTTTGTATTAATTACGTTATATTGTACAATAATGAGTTTTCTTACCTCTAGGCATGGCTGTAGAAAATTTATAAATTTATTTAAAATCTAATGTAATGAATAAAGCTATTATTACTACAATTTTTATATTATTCGCAAATTATTCTTCACCATTCACCATGACAGTTAGCAGTAAATTTATCGGTACCAACCTAACAGTTAGAGCTAAAAATCCCCCGCACAATAAATTTGTTGACATACGTTAAGTGAGTGTTAACCTAAAAACACCTGAAAATAATGGCTATGGCACAGTGGTCCAAGGAATATATTCCCTGCAGTGGTCGAGGAGCATCAGAAACATCAAAGAATAGACCAGTTAAAAATACGCGACCAAATGACGTCAGAGCAAACTATCGAATGGCCCACATTGCATTTTGCCATAAGCCGCAATGTTAATATTTGTGCAAAAATATATTTATTACGATGCCGTGTATATCAGAATAATTTTTTTCTGATATAATTGAACCTTCGGACAGGTACGTGTGGGAGTAAATTTAATATATTTAACCTATGGAAGGTGTAATGATTTTTTAAATGTATCGATGTTTCGGGTATGGATTTACTGACATTTGTAAATTGTGTGGTTATGGTAAGCCGGTTTATGTTTATAACTCAATTTGAAAACGATTAGTTATAGTAGGAAGTTAATTATGTATAAATGTGTTTATTTATTATTGTTATACTCATTTGTTTTAGTTGTACTGTGACGAAGAAAACGGATTAGAAATTATTTACAATTAGGAAATTTAAAAGACTGCATTGTACCAGAATTTATAATAATTATATTTTTATTATTACAATGACGTGATAGAAATCATTCCGTAAAATGAAAAACAATGAACATTTTAAAATTGAAACCAGTGTAATATATTGTTACGTAACGTATCCAACGGTTATTTGCTCTTGTTATGAGTTACAGAATCGCACCAATGGAAGGAGAATCGGTAAATACTATTTCCATGGATATTGAACAGAAGAGTATTTATATCTATGTATTTTACTTGGTTAACGGAGGTATTTCATTTTATAGAAAAATTGACGTATTTCGCGAAACGACAAAGTGCGTAGGTACGTTGTCGCAGGTCGGGATTTGCAGCCGGATGAAGTAATTTTTTCTGAAGTACCATTTGTCCATGGACCAAAAGTAGGCAAATATTTAAAAAAGTGTACTATTTGTGTAAGAAAATTATTCAAGTCTAAATGAAGTAGTGATAATGATAGTTTCTGTCAGTCTATGTTAGTGTGCGTGTTTTGTAAGATACAACTACTGATAATGAATTAATGGTATTATTTGTGTAAACTTAGATACGCACCCTTTGTGTCTGGGTTGCTATGCCCCGGCAGATGGTACGACGTTGTGCTCTAAATGCGGGTGGCCTGTTTGCGGCCCGGTATATGAGGAAATACCCGCACATAAAAAAAGTTTTTTTTCAATCTGTAGAAGATGCATCGGTTCGTTCTCCACAATATGAATGTATCACACATTTAAGGTAACAAATACGAGATATCTGTCTCTGTAACTCAATAAAATGGTCCACATTCAACGGAATGTTATTTATTGTAAAATATTATTGTTCTATTTGATTTGTAAATTTCTTCTAGACTTGTTCTTGCAAAAGAAACAAAACCAGAACGATGGGAATCAGAAGTGAAAATAATGGAACGCCACAATGAACTGCGGAAAAAGTTCCCAGTTTGGGGTATCAACCAAGTAAATATTGTCGATATTCTCCTTGGCCCATGTAAACTGAATGATCATTGTGATGCAGAGCTGCTCCATACAATCTGTGGTATTATTGAAATTAACGCATTAGAAGGTCGAAGTGCCAGCGGATATGTTATCAGAGCGATTTATCCGAAACTAGCCCTGATGTCAGATAATTGTGTTTCAAATACAACTCACTCGATTGTACCAATCAATGAGAATGGCGAGGAATTTTTTATATAAAATACGTTACCTGAAATAGATTCAAATTTATAAAATATCTTTCACAATGTATGTACGAACTTCAGTTAATGTACTGGAAAATGAAGAACTATTTGCCAGTTACACTCATTCTCTTTCACCGACAGAGTTGCGTTTGAGAGTAGGCAAGTACTTTGATTGTGAATGCAGCAGATGTGCAGATGTAACAGAACTAGGTACTCATATGAGTACTTTAAAGTGTACCAAATGTGATAATGGTGTGGTTATGTTTACAAGTCCTTTAGGTATAATTACAGTTTAATACACATTATTCACTATATCCAAGTAATTTTGTTTGACACGTGTGACAGATCGTGGAGCACAATGGAAATGTACACATTGTGAATTTTCTGCACGTGGCGATACTATTAGAAGAGTTCTGCAAACTATTCAAGCAGAATTGGACATGATCACGGTGACAAGTCAAGATTGCCAAGGCATTGAAGAATGGGAAAAGATATTCAGAAAGTATCGTTTGGTACTGCATTCTCGACATGTGTTCATGACAATCCTCAGACACTCTCCAAGTCAGATGTATGGACGAATGGACGGGTACATGTTGGAAGACCTCCCAGACATTTTACTGGAGAGAAATGTCGAGCTGTGCAAACAATTATTGGAAGTTATAGATGTTGTTGAGCCTGGTCATTCTCGGCTTAGAGGTAAGATAGAAATATATCAATGGATTTTACAGATAAAATCAACGATTGTCTTAATTATGTTATAGGAATGACATTGTATGACCTACATACCCCCCTGATTCTATTGGCCAAAAACCTCCATAGAGCTGGTGCCGTCGATAGAGATGGATTAAGAACTAAACTGGAGGAATCGCTAAAACTTCTGGAAGAAGCAGTCGCCATTTTAAGTTTGGAACCACCATCCTGAAGGAATAATTGGAAAAGTTGCTGTATAATCGGTGCAACAGCTTAAGGATAATTTAAATGTTCTTGTAGAGCAGGCATAAATCATAGTTAATAAAGGATTTGAGTTCAGTATTATTGTTATTTATTCATTATTATCAATGTATTTAATATGTATATGTTTTGATTAATAAAGACAGAAAGTTTGAATTGCATTAATTTCTTATAAAACAGTAATAAATCAGTGATTTTATATTTAAGAGAAAAGTTTGAAATTACTATCAACATTTATAACACCGTAAATATTTTGTTTGAATTAATAGAAGTTTAGGTGACAATGAAATTTCTGGCATACATCTTTTAGTAAATAGCATAATAAATAATAATAAATTGTGCTATTATTTACTAACGTTGCACATAAATAATACTACAAAAGTAATTCGATATTGTTAGTTTTAAAATCGGCCATTAACTTATTCATTCTACTAACAGTTGTCCGAGGTCCAAAAATAACAGTGGAATGCCAAGATAAAAATAAACTTTAAAACGGAAGAGACAAAAACGTGCTGATTTATAAAAGAACTTTACGATGGTAAAAGCGCATAAAAAAGAAAATCAGGAAGAAATTGGGAAAAAATGTCCAGTTTGTTCAACTGTGGCAGCAATAACTTGCAACAATTGTAACAGGGTGCATTATTGTTCAAAAGAACATCAAAAGGAACACTTAAAGGAGCATAAAAATGATTGTAGATCGTATGTTATTAAGACCAATAGTATTTTGGGAAGGTAAAGTTATTTTCTTTTATTATTTAGTGTGGGTGCACGTGGTGCGATGAGTATATGAAAAAAAAGTATATGAAAAACTAGCAGACATAATGTTTTGATAAATGTTTTCTGTTTGATTACTCTTTCTAATATAAGTACATACGTTCCTGTTAAAATATAGTATAGTGTTACTTAAAATTACCCTTTTACAGATATATAGTAACTGGAAGAGATATTAAACAAGGAGAAACAATCTTAAAGGACACTCCAGTAGTAATAGGACCACCAATAGAAGCGGCACCATTATGTCTCAACTGCTACAAACCAATATCCCCGTCAAAGAAACCATTTTGTTGTCCAAAATGTCAAGTTGCTCCACTTTGCAGTCCCATGTGCAGTGCAACTGGTCATAACAAAATAGAATGTGAGAAATTCAAAGCAAACGCTGCTTTGTCAGCGGAAACTTTGTTGCAACATTATCAGATAATAGCGCCCCTGCGCTGTTTGTTCCTAAGAGAAAGTGATCCAGAAACATGGAATGAATTGATGAAAATGGAAAGCCATATGGAGAAACGTAGAGACACTCCGATCTGGCGAAACCACAAGTCAAATATTGAAGAAGTTCTTGTCAGTTTTGGATTATTGGCAGAAGATGATCTGAATAAAGAAACTGTACAGAAAGTCTGTGGTATATTGGATGTGAATACGTTTGAGTTGAGAATTCCTGGATGTGAGTTGGGACCAAGTGAATGTGTGCGGGGAGTGTACTTGCAGGCAGCATTAATGGCACATGACTGCATAGGGAATACCCATTTAGCGGTGGATGACAATTTTAACTTAACTGTTCATGCCAGTGTACCAATAACGAAAGGCACGCCCATTTACTTTAACTACACCAATGTATTACAAGTAAGGAATATTGACCGGATGGATGTTTCATGTAATTTGACAACACATAAACAGAAACTTTTCATATAGCTTAAAAGACAACTTAACAGTAACAATAAATATACTAATAAAACTATCTACAACATTAATAAATTATCTGCACTATATTTAATTCAGATATTAAATATAAACAGTAGTTTTACGTCCAGCCATTAATACTGTCATAGAAGATAAGCATTTTATAGCTGTTTCATTTCAGGGCACTTACGATCGTCAAGAACATTTGAAAGAAGGTAAATATTTCAAATGCTCCTGTAAAAGATGCAGAGATTCTACGGAATGTGGAACTCATTTAAGTTCTCTGGTATGCATGAAATGTCATAAAGGAATGGTTGCACCACTGAAGCTTACAGAAAATATTCATAGATATGAAACAGTATGGAAATGTTCAGACAAGAAATGTAACTTTATATACAGAGGAAATATGATTGGTACTTCAATTAGTCAGTCAAAAAATATGATCGAAGATGCAGGTACAAAAAATATGAATGGTGCAACCGAAATTCAGTACTGGATAAATATGTTTATTTTCAGATAAAACCGATATCCGCTCCATTGAGACACTGATGAAAAAGTTACTGATGACTTTTTCACCAAATCATTATATAATCTTGGATTTAAAACAATGTTTAGTTGGTTTGCATTCAGAGGTATTACGACGAGAACCAAATCCAAGTAGAAAAATATTAAACCGCAAACTGCAATTATGCAAAGAGATTTTACCGGTTCTGGAAAAGGTGGAACCGGGCATTTCTAGACTGAGAGGTAAGTTATTTTAAAATCAATAAAATCATTTCTTATACTCATATATGTTTAGGTATAACATATTATGAAATGCATATACCAATGGTGGTGTTGGCAAATAGAGAATACGACAGTGGTGAAATATCTGCGGAAGAACTGTTAAAGAGGATGTTAGAAAGTGAAGATGTCCTCAAGAAGGCTATTTCTTATTTACTGTACGAACCAAGTGCCAGTCCAGAAGGAAGATTAGCAGCCAGGGCAATGCAAGAACTAAAACTACTGAGAAAATCTGTTTCTAGCGTAGAACAAATTGTTGAAAATAAAAAAGAAGCAATTGACAAACGCCGCAAGAAGAAGAAATAAAACAATATTCATTTTGTATTTGTTAAAGATTTGTTATGAAATACAAATAAGTAGATAAATTGATTTTAGTACGAATAACTTCAGTATGTTTATTTCCTCCGCGTTAAATTTATTGTTCAATTAAATTTGCCAATAGTTTCGCTATACAATAAAAACACATAAGTAAAACATAAATGTTCTTCTGAGAATCTTTGCAAGTGCATACTATATTTCAGATTAGCATAATCTGCAGCTAATCTAATTTAGATATTCATATCCTGTTCATGCATGCAACCAGCAATCTATATTTGTATTTTAGGTTGTAGACAAGTGTAAGGTAGGCGTAGATTAGCGCCCGTAATCTAGTTTGTAAATATTGCTATTAATAATGCCGGTATGTAAATTATTTGTTAAACAGATTTTGTTTATTTTACATTTGCAATGTATAAATAAAATATTGAATTATTCTCAAGTATTTTAGAATAAAGATGATTTTACTATTTGTTTAACCTCAATTTGTGTTTGCAGCTCTCTCCCCTTGGAGAGCATGGTCTAATTGTCGGTGTTTTATTAAGTTTTGTTACAATTTTCAATTATTCCTTACACAGAATTGATGAGGGACATGTTGGTGTTTATTATCGGGTAAGAATAATTGATCCAAATATTTCGGTAAAACAAATACGAAACATTTAGTAACCATGGAGATTTGTGTTAGGCTTTTGTTTAAGTTAACTTAAGAGTTTTATATTACTTATTTTGTATAG
Source organism: Calosoma granatense (assembly GCA_022063505.1). NCBI lineage: Eukaryota > Metazoa > Arthropoda > Insecta > Coleoptera > Carabidae > Calosoma > Calosoma granatense. Next base: position 572,668 of record JAGJTL010000036.1, read on the forward strand.
GGTGGAGCACTGCTTCCAGTCACTAGTCAACCAGGATTCCATATGATGGTACCGTTTCTAACAACATACCGGACAGTACAGGTTACCTTACAAACTGATGAAGTAAAAAATGTGCCTTGCGGCACCAGCGGTGGAGTAATGATTTATTTTGATCGAATCGAAGTTGTCAATATCCTAAGTCCAGCTAGCGGTATTCACAATCAGACTTGTCGTACTTTTCGTCTAAACTAATTCTTGATACGGTTACAGTGTCTGACATAGTACGAAACTATACTGCCGATTACGACAAATCACTAATTTTTAACAAAGTTCATCATGAATTAAATCAATTTTGCAGTGTACATTCACTGCACGAAGTTTACATTGATTTATTTGATCAAATTGATGAAAACTTAAAGCAAGCGCTACAACGAGAATTAAATGAAATGGCGCCTGGACTGACAATACAAGCAGTACGAGTTACTAAACCAAAGATACCAGAAGTTATACGTAAAAATTACGAACTAATGGAAGGAGAAAAGACTAAATTATTAATATCTATTCAACATCAGAAGGTAAACTCGTTGAAAATTATAATCAATTATCTTTTGTTGCTTGTAGTTACATATTCATTCTTGCAATATTAGGTAGTGGAAAAAGATGCAGAGACAGAAAGGAAAAAAGCAATAATCGAAGCAGAGAAAGAAGCACAAATAGCCAAGATACAGTTCCAGCAAAAAATTATGGAAAAAGAATCGTTACAACGAATGGCACAGATAGAAGATGAAATGCATCTTGCCCGACAGAAAAGTCGTTCAGATGCCGAATATTACCAATCAAAACGTCAAGCCGAAGCCAACGACCTCTTACTGACTCCACAATTCTTGGAACTACGAAAATATGAGGCACTAGCACAGAATAACAAAATATTCTACGGAACAAATATTCCAAACATGTTCTTACAAGGCGGCTGTGCCTTGTCGGATAAACAACAGCCTACTACTGCGCCAGTTGAAGAAATAATTACGGCTTAAATATGAACATATAAAAATGTGTGTGCATCCACTATTCAAGATCTCAGGGTAATCACTTGGAACTGTCTACACAGAGGAATGAAACACAAATGACTGATTAACGAAGATTTAAAGCATTTATTGCACCCCATTCACGAATTTACACGATTCTCACTTATTTTTCTGTTTGAATAAACAAAAAGAAATCACTACACTATCATGAAGATTGATTGTTCCACTGTTATTTTGTTGTTGATATTCTGTTAACAAATGAAGTGTTCAAAATGGCCAAATTATAATGTGTACATTATTACATTCATATATAAATATAAATCTATTTAAATATGATTAATATACCTAGAGAAAACCATTTTATAAAACTCATTCTTTATCACAAGTTCAATATTATTTAAATCAATTATGTCACGTCGTTCAAATTTGATTTGAAACAAAAATAAATAAATGTATTAATCACTAAATGGCATTATTGTGATATTTGTACGACGTTCACAATATCCAACAGTGTTCTTTTCATCTTGTATGATTTATAAATAAATTTATTCATTGTCAAAGATAATTGAAGCAATAATTTTGTACATCCCTTGTTCATGATATCACTCAATTGATGGTAGAAATATCAAACAATGTTGATATACATATATTCATATGTGGTAATTATTTTAAGTATCACAACCCATATTCCTTATATAATGATTTACAAAATTAACACTAGTGATAAATACAGTGGCGGAATGTTAGGTACATACCAAGCAGAAAGTTATAGTCAAATATATATATTATATTTATATATCCATATTCAGATAATAGTTTCACTCTGCAGTCTCCACGTAAAGAATTCAAAAATTAACTGAATGATGCATTAAAAGTGTCCAACAATGTGTGTGACCTATATGTAATATATTTACAATAATTAAGCTATCGATATTTTTTCTAATTTTTGCGATATTTTTCTATAAAATATTTAACAGTCTTTATTAAAATATATTAATCTATATTTTCAACACATTTACTAAAATATGTATACCATTCATTCAGGCATGAAGGTAAAAAAAATAGAAAACAAAAAATACGTCAGGTATGTAAAAAAATAATCAGATATGTGTGTGCTATATGCTCCAAATACGTGTGTGTAGTCAAGGAGAAAGTTGTTTTTCAAGGTTAGAAAAAGTGAAAACCCTAAGATGTTCACATGTTTTCAATAGGTAAAATTAATGATTCAAATTAATCAAACGTGTACCTCATGAATCTGAACACTAACGATATTTAAATATAAAACATCCATCTATCCAACAGATATATACTGTTTTCTAAAATATTTAAATATCGCAGTGTAATTTCTTAATCATATTTAACGCGTGGTAATACAGGAATATATGTGTGTATGGAACATTTACGAAACTGAGTCGGAATCAGATGCTTCTGGAATGGGTTTCTCTGTGGTTTTAGCGAAATACTCTACTAGACAGAAGGTGACGGTACCTAGGGTTGCAAGGATCACCAGGATACCCAGTTGTATGTACAGACCTATGGAGGTAGCACAGAAGAAACATATAGCTGCTGCCACCGACTAGAACACAGAAAAAAACCACCGTTATAACTTCATGTATTGCCGAAGTTACAATCATCACCTACTTGTGTAAACTTGAATATGGCGAATGCTGATGCACTGTCATGAGCGAATACACCACCCAGTGTGGAATATATCTGGGTGTTGTAACAACTGTCACCGAAGCCTAACAAGAATGAACAGAATATAGCCAGAGTGCCACTCGTTGTGATGTACGCGTCCTGAGAAGTTTCACCAATGGGTGATTCATTCGGCAAGTTGAGGAAAATCAAGAAGAAAGCTACAATATGAATGACAAAGCCTCCTACAACAATAGGTGACCGTCCCCAACGGATTGTTTTGGAGCCGAGTATTCCGAAGAGAGACCCACCTATGGGGATAATAGTGAATTAAATGTTGTATGACATTTGCTAGTGAGTTTCAGTGGACTTACCTACAACTTCTCCCACACCAATGAAAATGCCCGACATGCCAATCAATTGTTTTGCCTGTAGGCCTAGATTTTGGGTAAATCCAATAGCGTTACTGTATACACCACTGTAGAATGATAGTTCAACACCTGGAATGGATTGTAATGATTTGCTAGACAACGAGACGAAAGTTTTGTGACATTACATACCCGTATAGAAGAATGTCAAACACAGCAATAACATGTCTCTAGTAACAAATAATTGGCCAGCATTCTTCAATGCATCCAGTGGATTTGTCACAACAATATCTTCATTGGACGTATTGACGGCAGGTCGTAAAATTAACAAGAACAATAAACCAACTATGGACACTGCTACTAATACCCAAAACACTATTGTTCTCATGTCATGTGTTATTTCTTCTTTCCCTTGGAACTGAATGTATACGAAAAGATTGCCAAAGAACATACTGAATGAAAAAATACAGAAATCAATGCAAGAAACTATGTATATAGTAGATATAGATCTTGATATTTACCTGCATTGTAACATGGCCCAGAATATTCCAGAATTTCTGGATATATTCGATGAATTAGAGTTTAACGTCAGGTAATTTCCCTGTGCAGTCCAAATAATTGCGGCCCCTGCTCCGACTACGGCACTGGCTACGTACAGAAGCCAGACTCGGGGTATTAGGAAAGACATGATGAACAACCTGTAATAAGTGATAATTATAGTAATAACAGCACTGGTCTTTTCACATTCTAGTTCCGGCAAAAGAAAAAGAATGTATATATTGTTTGCAAGAAATAT
>JAGJTL010000036.1:583404-656446 GCA_022063505.1 Calosoma granatense
TATTATGGTACGATTTTTTTGTTAGAAACTATTTTTTTAAATAAATATTAAAAGAATACGGAATATATTAGCGATTAATGTTAAATATATACATTAAATAGTTTATCACAAAAATTTTATTATACAAATTAGCGCGCAACACGCAATTCTAACTAGTAGGTTAGGTTGCATAACACACAGGCGAATTGCATCTAAGAAAGTACGTCTTATTAAAATTTGTAATATAATACATATTGTTATGTTTTTAAAACGAAAAATGTTAACTAAAATTACTAATTATTGTTAAATTTATTAATATGGTTATAGACTTTTGCGTATTATCAATATTTTTGATACATTTATGTATATGAATTAAAATTAATTGGAAGAAATATAAAAACGGCAAATTATATGGTTATTGTATAAGCTCACCTATTTTTATATTATAACAAATTGAATTATACAAGATTATTATACTGTTTTATGTTTATGTTTATGACTTATGATACAACATGACACATCCGTCCGTTTAAATTTACACAGCTTAACTTAAGCCAGTTGTACACTGTAACATTTTCTGTATATTCATTCGCTACATTTCTTCGCACAGATGAAAAACAATTATATAAAGTAGATTGTGTGTAACTTTTAATTTATGTGAACGATTTCTCGGTAACTAGATACTGTTAAACATGAATTTTGATACAAATTTTGAGTATTTGGTTGGTGTATGTCAGGTTTGCTGTTTGACAGGTGTGTACTGTCTTAAAAGATTCCGCAGTTATCGACACAATTGTCATGGCTAGTGGCAATGAATAAACCATTGTAATATTTTATATTAAACTATTTAATCAATTAATGTGAATAGAAATTTAAACGCAATTGTACTTCATTGCTTACCGTATGTGTGATGTGTGTTTATTAATGTGTGAGAAGTAAGGTTATGTTTGCGATGATGTAATTAATCAAGACTTATTATGGATTAGTAGAAATCAACTGTAGTGTACAGTGCTAGAAAGTATAGACAGTATTTCTGCACTTTTGTCTATACGTACGTGCGTGCTTTACTGATAACGAAATGTTTTTAACAAGACTCGTGTGATTTTATCTGTTTCGTTTACTCGTGACAACTGTGCATTTGTGTGAGATTTGCTAAAAATATCACAGTGATTTGAACTGAGATTTTAAACCAAAACAGTGATCTCATCCATTTGTCATAATATTTATTTTCCTTATACAAACAAAGTGCTGGATTTATCCAAAATGGTGGTGGCCAAACTCAGACTAGTCTGATAGTGATTATTATTTAGTTGATGTGTTGTTGAATATCTACCGGTTACGCCCAATCACCGCAATTCACATTTCGTCAAAACTAAGGTTAATGCGTGTGAAAAATGAAAAAACAATTTTTCCGAGTTAAGCAGCTCGCTGATCAAACGTTTCTTCGGTAAGTAACAATTTCTTGTTATTCAGTAATATTTATGTACTACTTATAACCAATGCGTATAATACTGACATATGAATATACGTACGTTCTGCGTACTTGAAATCATATTTACATGTCCTGTACGATGTTGTTTTATATTACTTCATACGTATAATTATTATTAATAACAATTAATTACAGTGCTATGCTTTAATTAATGTAAAAAATCGTGTAATTTTCCTTTAATTTTATTCGTATAGTACCCTCTACATATAACCCTTGCTTAGCGTGCCGACATTTCAAAATCGCACAAATGTTTAATTTACCATGTCTATTTATTTATGAATCCGTGTTTGTTATTTATTATAAAATTGCTTGTAAAAGATTCTAATTACTGTAATAAAGATACAAAAAATGTATTATTTAGTATAATTTTCATTTAGAACAAGTACATAATTTACACTTTCTAACGAAGAAATTAATGCTCATACTTTCTAAACAATTTAATTATCCAAGTATTGTACGAAGACTGTTTGAAAAATCAGTCACGTTTATTTTTAAACAATGTTTCCTTTTGTGTGTTTCGTTAAAAGAATTAGTTTGTGTCCGTGCACTGTGTCAATGTAATGATAATCTAATATAAATAGTGCTGCGGAGGAGTGTTGGTGTTAATATTCTTTGCTGTTTTGCAGAGCTGAGAAGAGTAAACAATTGAGCGATGAGTTGGAGAAGGCAGACCACAAGGTGGAGTACCTGCGGGTATCCCTGGCCGCCGTCTCCAAACGGTTACCGGCAACTAATAGTCTGGGACAGGACAAAGAAGCATTAGATAAACGATTGGTATATATATATCCTTATGTGTACTTTAAAACTAATATCTCTTCAGAGGAATAGTATCTTTTTTCTTTTGTTAAATAACAGTTTCAATTTTAAAACTATTTAATTTTTAGAAATGAAAACCTAAATTATTATGTTAATTATGTACAACCGTAAAAGAAACTAATTATAAAACTGACCAATTCTTTTCAGAATTATACATATTGTATATTTATTACTGAAAAGACGGGAATATCCTAGATTAAATTATCATTGGATTTTTTTTTTATTAAAACTTAGTTCCTAATGTGTAAAACAGAAAAACCCTGTTTTACAGTTAACATTTATTTTATCAAATAAATGATAAAAATAGGCTTAGCTGTACTGATAAATGAAATAATTTATTACATTTTATAGTTTTTACCCGTACGATGGTAGAATTACATTTTAACTTATGACCTATTGTGTGCGCAACATTGTATCGATAATCACAATCGATAATTGATTAACCAATAATAGGATGCCATGTAATTAATAATTATAGATAAACGAAACTTGAACATGATGATTTTACCGCTTATTTGTTTATAGAAAAAATCCAGTGAATATCAGCTGGGACTGGTGATGAAAGAATGTGGATTGAAGAAAGAGGATGGTACCGATATAGATGACAGTTTGCTTAGGCCTGTTCTCACAAAATGTGGCAAAGTTCTGATAGATCTGGCGAAAGAACTAACAGAACACGAGTCCAAAGTGGAACAAATGGTCAGCAGTCCAATACAAGCCGTACTGGAATCAGATATACCCGCTATATTGAAAACTAAACGAACCCTGTCCAAACTTGTACTTGACAAAGATTCGGCGAACAACAGATATCAGGTATACAAACCTAACAGATCTCATTCTCACATTATATGTATCTGATTTAAAACTAGCAAAGCAAGTTTCCAAGTATTCCAAATATTTAATGTTCACATCCAGTGTAGTACAATAGAGTAACGTTGTCAATAATTATTATTTCATTTTATCTTATCTGAAGTTTATTATAAATATAGCGTTATCGTTTTTCCATTTGCGGGAAAGTGAGTAAATTGTTTACTGACATTTGTATTTGTTTGAAATAAATATGTCGTTAATTATGACTGATTAACGGCCGATCAGGGCGCGTGCAGCTGAACAAAACAATGATTGAATGTAAATATTTATTGAAATACAATAGCGAATTAGAATTATATGTTGTATGCTAATTATTTTATTCATTCAATATTAACAGTACGACATACAAGATACTTTAAATCTGTGGTAAGAGTTAAATAAAAATGGACTATGAAATTTAGACGATTTACGTTGTTTACGTTAATGACATCACTTGTTAAATCCCTCGTTAATCGTGCGTGTCATCACAGTGTAAGCCATCGCAAATTGATGATTCATATCAATATAAAACCATGTACACTTTTATTATATAAATTAAATTTTTGTTTGATTGCATTTAAGCGTATTACTCAGAAAGAATGTCATACTTTAAATCTACTATTATATATTTCTACAAGTTGTTACAAATTACTTTCAATATCCTGTATAACGCATACATAAATTCGTTTATAAGATTACAATTATATTTGGTTAGACTGCCTCGAAGCACGGTACGAAGAATGAAGCCCTACGTGACGAAATGGAAGAAGCCGAATTGAAGGTTGAACAATGTCGGGACAGTCTCGCAGCTGAAATGTTCTCATTGTTGAGACGAGAATCGGATTTCGCGCAGTATATGTTACAACTAGTCAAACTGCAACGAGCGTACCATGAGAGTGCTATACACACGTTAGAGCAGTTGATACCGGAGTTAGAAAAAGAAATAGGTATACACACACACTACGCTGTTCAACGGCACCACCTATATCGATAGATATTTCAATTGTGCTTTATTTTTCAAGGTGATAGTCCCGTGAAAGCTGTGTATGGTTGTAGTTTAGAAGAGCATCTGAGACTGAGCAGACGACAGATTGCCTTACCGTTGGAGCTGTGTGTTTGTGCCTTGTGGGAATTAGGAATGACAGAGGAGGGTTTGTTCAGAGTTGCAGGAGGTAAAACATTTACCCCACTCCCTCCCTAGGAATATTCAAGTGTACATGTAATAGTGATTGTTGTGTATTTCGTTACAGGTACGTCACGTGTTCGACGTATGAAACTGTCGTTAGATTCTGGCTGTTTCTCTCCTCCACTGCAACACGAGTACCGTGATGTGCACGTTATAGCCAGTGCGTTAAAGTCCTATTTGCGAGAACTGCCCGAGCCGCTACTCACATACAAGTTACACGACGACTGGATCAAGGCAGTCAAGTATCCGACAGAAGAACAGCGATTAGACGCAATCGGTCAAGTGTTGGGCCGATTACCGTCGCCAAACTTCGATAATCTACGCTACCTAATGAAATTCCTGTCAGAACTTTCCAAGAACTCGCAAAACAAGATGACATCGTCAAACATTGCAATAGTTATGGCACCGAACTTGCTGTGGAGTTCACAAGATATCAACAATGGATTAGACATGTCAAATGCCACAGTTGTGAACAGTATCGTCGAGTTGTTAATCAGTAATGTGGAACGTTTCTTTCCTGGTGATTTGAACATCTATCAAACCTACAAACGTGATGAACTGTTCAAAGATTTAACAGAATTCGAACGGCCTGTTATAGGGCATTTACGTTCGAGCAGTAACGATACCGCTCTGATAACGTTAGATTCCGAAATTGACCGAGCACTGTTGAACAGCACTTCGGAACGGTCGAGTCCACCGCACGGAAGTCCTAAGCCATTCATGCGGAGAAAAAACAAACCAGCCCCGAATCCACCTCTGGCCGCTACGAACAAGTCCGACTCTGATAAACCACCGAAACCCGTGTATATATCGGGCAGTTCGACAATCAACCGATCCACATACAGACAGTCCAAGTCTACACATGAAAATGAACTGAGCAACGGAAAGAATAAAGTATCAGTCAGTATTGGTACGGAAGATTACGGACAAACATTGGTGAGAAGAAAGAGTTTAGACTTTGACCATTCCACCGTGAATATGCAACAACTCGTGTCATCAACACCGCAGAAAAACATACAGAATGCAGTACCGTTGAAAAAATCCGAAGGTCAGATTAACAAATGTGACATATCATCACCAATCAGTACGGAGACGACTGCGAATATCGAATGTTTCAAGGGTGCTGAAGTATCGTACACATCACTGCCCGCAACCAGTGTACACACTATCCAGTCTACAAACATCCATCAGATAACAGCACAAAGTGCCACAGTGGGCAAGATCAAAGTCACCTCGGACAATCTGCAGCAGAAGAGCAACGTGAGTCTACCAAACGTGAACAATGGTCAAAAACCGGTGCAATCGATACCGGTGGCTGCACCGAGAATTTCACTGATGGAAAACACTAAACCTCAATTGCCTAAAGTAGCCTCAACGCAGAATCTGAGCAGCCAGATGAGTAAATCGTTAAGCGAAATGGACATGGACGGTGAGGTGGTGTTACGTCGGGCGTCTAGGGAGGATTTCCTGAATCGACCCGCTAAACCCGTTGTTCCAGAACGACCGGCCACACTGAGGCCGTCTAGTTTCCGTGTCTCCCGCCAGGGCACCATTGAGCAGAATTCTGATTCTAACTGCGGACTGACCATGTTGGAGCGCACACACATGTACAGTGTACCGGACAAACAGCAAGTGTCCATTGTACAAATGCCACACGGCAGAGACGAGAAATACAAAGCAGGCCACGATACACAAATGGCCGAGAAGGAAAAATTCCTGATGAATCATCCCGACAATCTACCGAAAGTTCCATTGCCACGACTATCACTGGAGAACAACAAACTGAACAGTGACTTTAATTCCAATTGCACAGAGACTAGCCTAGTGCGGACGCAATCCATCGGTTCGAAACCAGGACGACCACCCAAGCCGGAAATGATGAAATCATTGGAACGTATCAATATGAGTGCAGAGGCATCTAACGGTAATTCACCGCAAACTAGTCACGCCCGAACGATGTCCGATGGTGATATAATTGATTCGATCTCGGGCAGTAATTCACCATTGAGTCCCAGAAGCCCTACACATCCACCAGCATCACCTAGGGGCTGTGCCCGACCACCACGGCCCCAACCTCCGCCACCACCGCCACCCGTCCGGCCCAAGTCCGAGGGTGAAAGTACGGATTTGTAACAGACGAAGTGCTAGAGACTACAGCCGCAGTTGTTCAGTTTCAGTTTTCTAGTTTTCTGTTAGTTTTTGTTTTTACACGCTACGGCTTTTTATTTCAAAGTTCTATGTGTGTAGCAAAGAACTGCGCTTAGTTCTTCATTTATTTTACTTTATTTTGTTTGTTTTTTGTTCCTTCTGACGAGGAAATGAAGTGTAAGCGAAAGAGATAGAGAGAGAACATTTATCCGTTATTATTTTTATATGTGCTTTTATACTTTTAAATATATTTACGTTTATATTTTAATTCTTCAAGTGTGCAATGACTGTATTTATATTAATAAGAGGTAGCATTTAATTTCTTTAACGAGGTGCTCATTGCAGAATATACATTCAGTTACGTTTCTACAGTAGATCTGGTTGCATATAATACGGTTATTTATAGTGAAGTAACATGTTCACTCTTGTACTTGACTAGAATCTGTGCAACCAGACTGTGCATATCGCTTTGTATCAAACGCAAATTTATTTCTATTTGATTATATTTCTCTTTACATTGATATCGAATAGTACAAGGCATTGTTAAACCGTCAATTAGATACAACAAAAAAATAATAGAAAATCATGCGAGAGTGCATAAATTAATGAGGTTTGATTTAATTACCAATGGACTGTGATTCAACAATGTTTTTATTTTGTGATTATTAACCTTCAATGTTACTATATTTGAATAGAGATCAGAATAAATTTATTAGTAAGAATTTAAAAAAAACAATCAAATGAGACACGTTTTCAGATATTTGTATTTAAAAGCTATGGCTTCTAAAAAATGCACGAATTTGAGCTATATGATTGGTTAGTGATGCAGTGTGACGTTATTCGCAAGATGCTGACAGCCAGTCAGAATACCGATTCATGCGTGGCTTGTAGTAACTGGCCGCTTTTCACTTGTTGAGAGTTCGTTAGCCAATAGGAACTAGGCAAATGTTATATAAAGTAAATAATGCTATAATAATACATTGTTTGAAGGGCTGTCAGTACTGGGCGAATGATGTGTAGTATTTATTCTAGAAAAACCGTTCAGTGCCCGCCGTTGGTATAATGTGGAATATTATAAACGATTTGTTTAGAATATCGCATAATTCTTACCCAGACTATGGGGTCTACAATATACGTTATGTTGATTAAATCAGAAAGTCGTTTATAGTATTCAAGATACAGATGTCCCTTAAAAAATAAATATACATATTATTATCTTATTTCTAGGTATCATCAAAATTAATAGTAAATTTGAAAATAAACACAGACTGTATTTCTGTAATGTGAACATGAATAAGTGTGCACATATTTTCGGGACATTCTGTGGAAGAGAGCGCATTTATAACACATGACTAATAAAGTGAATATTTACCAATATTGTTAAAACAATTTAGATTATCGCAATATAGATAACATATACAAACACATATGAGTGTTCCTTGCAATAATATTCGATGATAATATTTTACTAAAACTGATAATACAATTACTCGTCTTTCCTACCGCAACCGCAAGACTTTTCGTAGCAGAATTTCTATAAACTAGTTAAGGAGTGGATGACATTAATAATATGTACTAATAAACATGCTATATATTTGTAAATAAATACGCCTGAAACTTGGAACTGATTCTGAACTAACCGAATTTCAAATCTTGTTACTACCGTCATGGATAATAATGTCATTATTATGGAACATAAAGTAATATTAGTTATTTTGCACAAATACGCGATCGCACAATGCTAACACTGCATACAATATAAACAAGAATAGCCGAGTCTAAAATAATGTTTGTGAGACTTGTACACTGTTACAATTAAAGCTAGATTTTATATAATAAAGAACAAATAGTCAAATTATATTATTATATAATAATATTTCCACTTTGCAAGATGTTGTCTATTATATATAAATATGTAAGAAATATTTCCGTTAACTGAGCGCCGATTTTAAGCAGTTTCAACAACAGTTCATTCAATATTTCATAATACATCTCTACGATAGTTTGATAATCTGTCCAAAAGCACATTATTAAATATCACCGTTTAACATTGGACAGTATGATTTGCATTTAAAATAGAAAATCAAGTTTTTTCACCGAGTTATTATATGAAATATGTAATTCTATTCGTATGTATCCCAACAAAATTGTTGCCGTTTTGCAAAAATATGTGATTTTACTGTAATTTTATTAAAGTATTTATGTTACAATAAAATTAAAGAAATAAATATACATTAATATAATGATACGGATGGTTGTTTAAATTATAATGTCTAATTTGTAACTGTTTCTTTACAGATGTTACTAGTGCCATTTGGCTTACTTGGATCTTTGCCAGAAACTGTTACACACTTTCCTGTTCGAAACTTTGTACTAATTTGTATCGAGAGAAAATAATCTGGCAGTGTTTTGTCATATACTGTGAAAGTAAGATTTTCAAGGACTACAGTAAGCATTATAAAAACATTTATGTTTTATTTATGAGAAAGAAAAAATAAAATCTATTACCACGAAAGACTAAAATATTATTTTTCATATAGATCTCGTTAGTTTCAATAAATGTAAATAGCAACATGACTTTTTTTGCATTGCTATACATATATTGTATTATATTTTAATTGGCTTGTGTCCATCACAACCAGATTCATGGTCACATTTTTATATTTTATAACCGTGGCATTGTTAAAAAAACTATCAATGCAAACTGATTTTTATCAAACAAAAATAATAATGATTTAACCGGAAGCGGAGTATACCTTCATATATGTACTACTGTGCGCAGTAATTTAACATACAAGAGCATTCTAGAAACATGAACATGTACATTTATTTGTCACGTATGTACAATATCAGTTGGAAACTAAAATAATACTCATTTAAAATATGAAATTTAAATTCGTTTTCATGTTACAAGGTTAATAAGTATATGATGACAACAATTTTATTTATTTCTCTATTTTCTTCTCAGCTTCTTGACATTTTCTTTCAAAAGAAAATTGCAAATCAATGTTGTGTATCATACATATGTGTTTATACGATCTATGTATTTCAGTACAGAATCAATTACATTACATAATAAATAAAAAACATTTGCAAATAGTTGGTATGCATAACATTATTTCTATTTTACTGCGTATGTCGGCAGGTTTTTCTTGCTACGAAAAGTACATTCTATGAATATGAAATATTTATCAGATACAATCAAGTGCAAATTCAAGGCGACACAAATCCAGTAATACAATGTTACATTATTATACATACATACAACAATTAAGTTTATTACAGTCAAGTGTTAAATCAATAGCACATCTAATATTCGTTACTACCTGCCACGGATATTTTCCCATGTTAATAATAAATTTTGTTTTCGCACTATCGTTTCCCATAAACTATCGATGACAATATCTAAAGTAGGTCTTATATGTTATATAATACAACTGTTTTTTACAATTGTAAATACTTGTGTTTTTATATAATAATATCTACATTTTCGTCATTTGTATAAATGACACTTTGTATTTTAGGGAGTTCAATAAAACGTTAAAAATGACCCTATTACATTTTTACAAATAATTAGAATGTCTGTGACTGATAAGAAATCAACAACGATATTGCTAAAAAGTTATGAAGTTGACAAGAGATGTCTGCATGATTTAATTGGTTCTTGCAACACCTATAACGAACGAGAATGTTTAAACTGTTTCCATTTTACATTTTCATGAATATTCTAGTACGATATTTCCTTATTTAGAATAATTTCATTAATACATTTTCAGCCATCCTTTTATAATTTCTTCAAACTAGACAATTTTACTCAGTCACTGTTTCATGAATCATGAAACGTTAACATAATTGTTCTTACATATTACCTCCTACACTTTCAACCGCAATCCTTCTAGCTTTGTGTTTATAATCATACACTGTTGCAAGGTGTTGGTACGCAGAAAACAATATAAATATCTCTAATAGTTTCCATATAGAACAATAGAGTAATTTATATTTAATAAAGACAATGACTTGATCTTTGTTATTTTACATATTTCTTAGAAATTTACCATACTTTATAAAACCAATTTTTGCTAAAGAAAATTCTAAGTGTTACCTGATATTAGTATGTGATGAAAACTATGTACTTGAAATTGTTTTCGACCGTTGATTCTAATTATCTTATCGTTTTAATCATCGTCTGCTGAACAATTCCATGTACTGTTTTATTTATCATTATTTCAATTAAAATAATTGCATCTAATGCATAAGAGTCAATGTACTTAATATTTTCAAACATTACATTGATTATTAAGTTCAAATGAATACATTTAACCATGCAAATAATTATGAACAAATAATTTTATACCGTCTTTAACACGTACCTATTCATGTCATTTTGTTATCAGAAGAAATAAATTCTTTACAAAATAAATAGTGTTTTATCGCGGTTTTGACAATCCAAGGTTCAACTAGTGTCAAATATATTGGAAATGTTACCTAATTTAAGTTTTTGCAAAACAACATTATCAGCGAAAAATTGAAGCAAATTTTTCTAGAACATTTCATTTTCCCTTACTATGTCAAGTATACCAATCAATACATCGAAACTTGGCGTAGCAAATAAAATGAAAAAAAATGTTTATCGAATCAATTAGAGTTTATATTAATTTAGCATAACACCACAGTCCAGTTAGGTGATAATTACTAACGGTTCATGCATTTATAAAGTGATACTTCCGTCTGTGGAAATTCCATGAAATGTTCGTTCAACATTCGCCCTTCTGATGGAAATGCAAGGAGGGTTGGAATACTGCTTGGCATCAGCTGAGAATGGGAAAATCGTTGAAATTCTGGCAGTGAATTGGACATGTGCATGTTGTGTCTATGTGCAAGGAACTGTGTGATGTCGTCTGTGTCCAAAAACTGTGTTTTATTCGTGAAAATATCGAATGACAACCGCAACAGTATTGCTGGTATGTGAAATATGATTGTGTTAAGTAATTATTCGGAGCTAAATGCGACGAGAGAATGTTTATAAATATATTATACACAATATTATGTCGGCAACCTTCCAGCTCATTCTGTTATCTGAGCAGTTATGTTGCTGTTTATTTTGCGTGTTAGTGAAAAATGTCCCGGATATTACAGACATATTGTATTATGTATTTTTAATCAATATTATCTGCTGGTAATATTGCTGATAAAGGATGGTTATCTATCACGCGTGTCATTGTCATTCATACACTCATGTGTCATTCAACACAGGCATTCATTTCAATTTTTGTTTTGCTAAAAATTATCTATACTTGACTGTCCAGGCTGGTTAAAGTTGAAGATGTAAACAATTCGTTTTGATTGAGAGGTGCACACGCTGTATATGTTCTAGAGGATGTTAATGTTTTTTTAATTAATTTACTGATACTCCCCCGATGAAAGCAAATCGTGTTTGCCTGAACGTTCCGTACGTCATTAAACTCAATAATGTGCTTATTAATTTTGTTAGTTATCTTAATCATGTAGTATTCATATTTTATGTACACGATGCTATAAATATTAGAATATACAGTACATTAATGTCACTTTAGTACATGTGTGAGTGATGTTAATTACTGGCTGCATCATAATTATTGCATATTGTAACTTTTATAAATGAAGATTATTAAGTAGTCGATATTAATGTTGAATAAAAACCTTAGTCAGTATACAGCGTATTTAATCAATTCCGAGACATTGATAAAAAGCAAAGAATTCTAATAAAATAATCAAAACCAACATGTTTACGGAGAGAGTTTTCTCACATGAATTAGATATATGTGTATACACACATTCAGATATGGAACAGTAGTCGGTGTGCTTTTATAGAGTAATGTGTATTGTTATTATTTATTCAAATAACAAGGAAAGTAAATATATGTCAATTCTTTTCATTAATCACAACACAAATGTGTTATTTCTAATAACATATAATGTTCAAGTACTCAACATTTCTACTAAAAACATTCTATACTACAAAAACCATTTAACATGAATATATGTATGTATTTCGAAACTAACCATTGTTTCAGGTCACAAGGATAACGCGACATAACGGAACGATTAGGATAAAACGGAACGGTATCTATTGTGTTTCGGTTCGTTTCAGAGCATGTCTCATCTTGGTGAAATGACAGTTCATTAGCATTGTTAATGGTTTTGTTTCTAAGTAAACAATATTATACGCGTACATAATATGTAGAACTATTCTATAACTAGTTTCTAATTAGAAAAGGTCAATATGTACAGTTCTCTTTTCTTCCACTTCTACTAAACTCGTAGGAGTGACACGCACTTATTCATTCATGAAATGATGATTCACTCAGTTTCTAAAACAGTTCATACATTAGTAACTATAAAGTAGTATTAAATATTTTATTAACGTTTCTTCAAAGTACATTAAAGAAGTGTTTACATTAATGATTAAATAAAATGTATGTAGAAAATTTTGAATACCTGCCCGCCATCTGACTTGTAATAATCTATTTTACTCATAAAGTATTTCTGGTTCAACTTTGTATAAAAGTAATTGACATTAACCTTATTTCCGTACAGAAACACTTTTGAAAATGAACTCTATCAATTACGTATTGATTTTTAAATGTGGATAAGTAAGTATGTCATTTATAAAATATCCTACTGTAACTGACAATTATAAAGGAATAGAGACAAAATAAAGTATGTCAGCTAATTTAATCAACAAGTAATGAATACTTGATTATAATGCATACATTCTACATA
This sequence comes from Calosoma granatense, assembly GCA_022063505.1. NCBI lineage: Eukaryota > Metazoa > Arthropoda > Insecta > Coleoptera > Carabidae > Calosoma > Calosoma granatense. The sequence goes on from JAGJTL010000036.1 coordinate 596,637, forward strand.
TATGAATTATTCAAATCAGCATATTTCTTATTAAATATTCACACTGCTATATGAAACAAACGTTAGAAAAACTCGTGCAACCAAACAATTTACTAGTAGTGAACGCACGCTTGACATTTCTATTGCATTGTTTTTTTTCTGTTATTGATTAGGTATTTCATTTCTACTGAAACAGGTTGGAAACTATAATGTCCAGTTAGCATATGTTTTATTATCTCTAAAAAAATAGATATTATCAATTTCTGCATAATCGCAATGACAAGCAAAATTGTATCAATCTAGTGAATTGATTGATAACCATTTTTCAGAACATCATTGTGCCAAAAATTTTCAATTTTTAGAACCTTGAACTATAAATTAAGTAAGAAAAATTAAAATTTAACAGGAGATTTGTAATTTTTTTTTTTCATTATAATTTAAACATAAATTGTTCGCGGTCGAATCCACCCTTACAATACTGAAAATTAACAGACAGTAGTAAATTTTTATTTCGAGTTAAAAATGTACGTGTACAAGATTTAATACTGAAAATGATTATTAAAATTTAAAAAAGTATTGTTATTATTTCTATATACACTAAAATTTCTTCAGACATATGATATATCTGTTTTATCTTAATACATGTTACAATAATTGTATTTATTTCGTCATGGAGTTGCTTATCTTAGATTGAAAAGATGAGCAACCTTTTAAGAATGGATATGAATTTATCTATATCATCTGTATGTAATACATACGTTTCTATTATATGTACATGTAGATATACGTTATATTTCATGGTTACACGTTTATATGTATGTGTATGTATAAGTACATATACCGTATGTTGCTTTCTATCATTTCAGCGTCACCGGCGCAAGTGTGCGGGCGTAACAATTACTTACGGTTTTTCAACAATAGTTTTCTTTTCTTGTTGTTGTAGTGTACTATTTAATTATAAGTGAGTAATTTCTGGTGTACTAAATGATGTGTTCTGTATGTACATAAATATACATAGTTTTATTTCATAAATATTTTGTGACAAATATAAAATAAGGAAGTGTGCTAATAATATGTTATTTTTGTTTTGGATTTGTGTCAAATTTTAACGGTAACATTATACTTTTACATGAATAACAAGTGTTAGTACATTTCATAATTATGCGGAAAGATTTAGAATTCGAGCATATTATCACTTTTTTCATCAATAATACATTTAACATTAACATTACAAGACTAATTCGATATTGATCAAATATGATCACAAGCGGACAATAGTCACTTTAGCAGAAATATTTAGTTTACTTGAAATCGAGTGTTTCATGTAAATTGGTGTAACATTTGGGAACAATGTTGAACAATGTTACGACATTGCAATTATTGTAGTTCTTTAGAGCGTTTAATATTTCCTCTTGATACAGAGTACATTGTTCTTTTTTTGTACTTTAAATATGGCATTAATCTAAGTTAATGTGTAAAAGTATACGAATAATGTGTATAACTGCACTTCGCATGTACTTAAATTCTAATAGGTATATCAATATTATTTCGATACACTGTATATAATGATATACTTCACTGTAACGACAATTTCTAAAATTGTTGAACAGTACGAAATAGTGTGTATATCGGTCAGAATCAATAATCAATATTGATTTACACAATAATTACGATTTTTTTATATCTATCACTTTTAGTACGTAAATAAGTATATTTAATCAATTTAATTTAGAATCAATCGTTCAGCATTTAATTATCTTAAAGCATTTTATGAAGGACATTAACAATACTTTACTTATTATAATTATCTATCTCTTCTTGATATTATTTGTAATGTATATATATTTTTATTTACAGGTAATGTACAAAAAGATATGATAATAACAATGTTAATTAATTCACACTAAATGACAACATTTCAAGACTGATTTTATGAAGGTGCAAATTTCAACAGGTAACAAACCTTATCATTTATCTGTTGCGCGCAATATTATTATCATACTGACATAAGCCAGTAACTAGAATGTATCATATATTTTTCTTGTTATTTATGTATTTGTTTTTCATTTTCTACAACAAATTTTCAAATACGCCATTGTTTTATTAATTTTTATTCATTTCTATTCATGATTTTTAGCTTTTAGATTAGAATTAGATTTCTTGTATACATTTATCAGTTATAAGTCCAGTCGTATATATTGCAATTACTGGTAATTAGTTTTATCATATTTTAGTGCAGCGTTGAACGGAAAATTTACCGAAATGACGAAAAATACACAGAAATTTATGCTGTTGATGTGGAAAAACTGGCTGCTTCAATGGAGACATCCATTTCAAACTGCAGTGGAAATACTAGCGCCAGTATTATTCTCCGCATTGCTTGTACTAATTCGGAGTTTAGTAGAACCGACAAATCATACAAATAACACAACTTTCCTACCGCTGATTATACCTCAAGATGTAACGGTTTTGTAAGTATTTATTCATGCAACTAGTACTGTTCATATTCTCCATTAAACAGTGAACGAAAACACTTCTATCAATTCTAATTCATATATGTATATTCTTTCAGTCCATTTCAGTATTTACTATATTCTCCAAACTCTGCTTTAATTAATGACCTAATGAAGAATGCATCCAAACATATTTATGCAATTAATTCTACAATAACCCCGAGAGGGTTCAAAAATAGCGAAGAACTGGACCGTGTTTTACGCGGCAATTATACAATGACTACAACATTATGCGGTGTACAGTTCGATGATGAATTAGCAAACGCCAAGAAGTTTCCAGAAACTATCAACATTAATATAAGGTACTTAACAATGTAAAACATTGTATCCTATCTAATGTCAAATCATTATATACAACTTGTGCGTTGTATAAAAACTTAATTATTGGTATATACCTGTACATATACTTCAGGTTTCCTGGAGAATCTCGGAAATTAAATGTACTGATGCAATCAAACTGGAAGACCAACATACTGTTTCCAATGTACCAGACGCCTGGACCAAGGAATAGTCTTGACTCAGATGGCGGTTATCCGCCAGGTAAGAAATGCTTTCCAGCCAACTGACTTTAGAGAAAACAACGGAAACATTTGACTTGATATTTGATTGACAGGTTACGTTCAGGAAAGATTTCTGACGGTTCAGCACGAGGTGTCCAAAGCGTTAATCAATCATTTAACAGATAAATCGGATAATGTAATACCTAGCATAGAGTTACAACGGTTTCCCTATCCACCCTACATAGACGATCCACTCTTACAAGCTCTGGCCAGTTTCATCAGCATAGTGATTATGCTTAGTTTCGTCTATACATGCATCAACACCGTCAAAGTCATCACGAATGAAAAGGAGAAACAAATGAAAGTATGTACAGTACATATCAACATAGAGACAAGAATCCAGTTTAACGAATATTTGTTGCAGGAAGTAATGAAGATAATGGGCTTACCAAACTGGCTGCACTGGTCCGCTTGGTTTGTAAAGACATTCTCGTTTGTACTGGTCTCAATCATTCTGATTGTGATTCTTCTCAAAGTACACTGGATACCCGGAACCGGAGTCAGCGTTTTTACAAACTCCGACGGTGTTGTAATATTCTTATTCCTGTGTTTGTACATGTGCACAACAATCACATTCTGTTTCATGATCAGTTCGTTCTTCTCAAGAGGTACGAAAACAGTACAGATTTGTTGTTTCTGGGTGATTTGGGTATTTAACATTCGTATGATATTTTGTAGCCAATACTGCCGCAACCATTGCTGGACTATTTTGGTTCTTATCCTATACGCCATACTTATTCCTCCAACCGAAATATGATATGTTATCGCTTACACAAAAGATCCTTATGTGTTTGGGCTCCAATACGGCAATGGCATTTGGATTCCAATTTATGTTGATGGCTGAAGGAACTAGCGAAGGTAATTATCAAACAAGCGTATTGAATTTGTCTCATTATTTGAAGATGATCTTATTTAATGTACAGGTTTGCAATGGAACACAATATGGTCACCGATCACACCCGACGATACATTTGTGCTGGGTCACGTAATGATTATGTTAATAGTGGACGCCATCATATATCTGCTGGTCACTTTGTACGTTGAAGCTGTGTTCCCAGGAGAATATGGTGTTCCCATGCCATGGTATTTCCCCGTCACAGCTGCATATTGGTGTGGAGTGCCAAGATTTTCCGGAGTTGAAGATTCGAATGCATCACAGAATGGAACTATCGCTAGTGGTGAAATGTATGAGAAAGATCCAGCTAGCTTATATGCGGGAATACAGATCAAGCATTTGAGGAAAGTGTTCAAAAATAAGAAAGTCGCAGTTAGAGATCTGTGCTTGAATATGTATGAAGATCAAATAACTGCTTTACTGGGACACAACGGAGCGGGCAAAACAACAACTATGTCTATGCTTACTGGTATGTATGAACTGAATACAATATATTGTATACATATGTACCTTATATACTATAGATATTATGTTATATGTAATTAACCTCTGTACGTGGACAGGTATATATCCACCGACTAGTGGTACGGCAATAGTGGCCGGACATGATATTTGGTCAGATATGGATGGGGTGCGAGCAAGTTTAGGACTTTGTCCCCAGCACAATGTTCTGTTCGATGATCTGACAGTAAAAGAACATCTAGTATTTTTCGGTAAATTGAAAGGGTTAAAGAAGAAAGAAATTGAAATGGATGCGAAGAAATATATTAAATTACTGGAACTTGTACCAAAAGTAAGTCGATGCAGCACCAAGTTTATGAATAAAAATGATATTTACACTGAAATACTTATGATTTTATAGACCAATGCAAAAGCTGGCACGTTGTCCGGTGGTATGAAACGAAAATTATCGGTAGCTGTGGCTTTATGCGGTAACTCTAAGGTGGTTATGTTAGATGAACCAACCGCTGGAATGGACCCAGCAGCAAGAAGATCCATGTGGGATTTGCTTCAATTAGAAAAGAAAGGTACATACTTTCTTGGCAAAATATAATTCTGTCTACTTTTGCAAATATTAACCATCTTTTGTTAATAGGACGAACAATACTTTTGACAACACATTTTATGGACGAAGCAGATCTATTGGGTGACAGAATAGCCATCATGGCGGGTGGTACATTGCAATGTGTCGGTTCCAGTTTCTTCCTGAAAAAACGTTACGGTGCAGGATACCATCTGACATTGGAGAAATCCATGCAGTGTAATGTCATGAAAGTGACGGAACTACTACGTAACCATATACCGAACATTCAGGCAGAGAGCAATGTAGGATCGGAACTAACTTATCGTTTAGCCGAAGATCAGTTGCCAGTGTTTGAGAATATGTTACAAGATTTAGAGAACGATGGCAAAGACCTTGGTATTCTGAATTATGGCATATCGTTGACAACATTAGAAGAAGTGTTTATGAAGTAAGTGGTTTTTATTATATGTAAATGATTCTAAAACATATAATAATATAAAATTTAATGTGTTCAGAGTTGGCGCCGACCATGGACAAGAAGAAGAACAAGATGCCCTGGAAAATAATGGAAGAGACAATCACATAAAGGCAATAAACGAAACAAACGGCGAATTGGAATTCAATCGACATTCTTCCGAATCAAGATGTAAACGTTAATATTAACAAAACAACGCGCTTACAATGCAAACTATTGATGTTTTGTTTTTACAGTGGATCTTGGCGACAACTTGCTAACAGGCATGAAACTATATAGGAATCAGTTCAAGGCAATGATGATGAAGAAAATATATTCATCAATGAGAGCTTGGATTCTGAATATAATACAACTTATACTTCCCGTTATATTTCTCATTCTTGCCATTATTGTGGGCAGAAGTATGAAGTCTGGCCGAGATTTGCCAGCGTTGGATATTCAATTGTCAAGTTACGATAGGCCGATCACTGTTATGGATGGCGTTGGTGCCTACAGCAAGGCATATGCAGATTATGTGAAAAACACACTTAAAAGTGAAATTGTTGCATTGAACAATACAAATGTGAATGTATCAGATTACATTCTAAAAAAGGTACGTAAACCTATTACTAATCATGTGTGTACTGTATAAATATTTATTGATTCCAGTCAAATGAGAATTTACCAAAAGTTCGACTCAGGTACATTGTAGGCGCATCTTTCAATCAAGATAAGGTCATTGCTTGGTTCAATAATGAACCATATCATTCACCACCATTAGCCCTGAATATGATACATAACGCTATTCTACGCAAATATAATTCGGCTCATTCGATCAACATTATCAATCGACCATTGCCATTCACATTCGACACGAAGGTATTTGTATATGGTAGTATTCACAATATACCTACTAATAATGAGAGACGTAAATACTTTTCAGATGACACAACTGGCTCAAGGCAACAATGTCGGATTTCAAATAGCTTTTAATATTGGATTTAGTATGGCATTTGTATCATCGTTCTACGTTCTGTTCTGTGTCCGTGAACGAATGTCTAAAGCGAAACATTTACAGTTTGTTTCTGGTGTGAACGTTCTTATTTTCTGGGCTAGTGCTTATCTGTTCGATTTCTTACACTTCACCGTCACATCTGTCTTTCTCATCATCACTCTGGCTGCCTTCCAAGAAGACGGATTCAGTTCAGCTGAAGAACTTGGTATAATTATTACTTTCTGAAGGAAATATCATGACACTGAATGTTGGTAATATTTCTAGGAAGGATATTCTCCGTATTAATACTATTTGGTTACGCTATGCTACCTATAGTATATCTAGCATCATTCAAATTTAAAATTCCATCATCTGGATACACAAAATTGACTTTCATCAACATTTTCACGGGTAATTATAAAGAGTGGTACATACAGTGTAATATCACATGTCCATTTTATTGGTTATTGTAAAATATTACGAATGTTAGATATATGTATGTATGTACTGTATAAATAAATTACAGGTGTGGCTGGCTTCCTAGTGGTGCAAATTCTGAAGACACCAGCATTGGAATTAAAACATGTCGCCGATGTCCTGGACTGGATATTCCTGTTAATTCCCCACTACGGTATTAGTACAGCGGTCAACAATCTGCACGTTATATATTCCCTAAATCAAATGTGTAACATGCAGCGAAAAGACTTTGGACAAAAAATGATAAAAACTTTATGTGAGACAAACAATCAGTGTTGTTGTAAGTATATTATTCCATTCTATGCAGAGCAGTTAATTCACAGATGTAATTAGAAAATATGAATTGACTTAGTACCTAACAATAATATTTTTAACAGCTACCGAACCAGATTACTTCAGTTGGAAGGAACCAGGAATCGGTCGTAATATGTTGTTCTTCACTATTGTTGGCGCGGCACTGTTTATGCTTCTAGTGGTCATAGAATACAGAGTGCCAGAGAGGATTATGTACAAACTGAAGAACTCTAACGTGAATCCACCACCGGATGTGGCAGAGGAAGATGACGATGTGGCCAACGAAAGGCATAAAATAAAAAACACGAATGGACTAGAAGTAGGCACGTACAGTCTAATGTTGCGAGACTTCTCAAAGTACTACAAGAAATTCTTGGCTGTTAATAAATTGTCCGTCGGAGTTAAAAGATCCGAATGTTTCGGTTTGCTGGGAGTGAATGGTGCTGGCAAAACTTCAACGTTTAAAATGTTGACAGGCGATGAGAAAATATCGTACGGTGATGCGTGGGTGAACGGTTTAAGTTTGAAACAGGATATGAAGAGTGTGCACCGGGTTATTGGTTATTGTCCGCAGTTTGATGCACTGCTAGATAATCTGACGGGCAGGGAGACAATGGTTCTGTTTTGTTTACTAAGAGGCGTGTCGCACAAAGAGAGTAAATTCTTGGCTGAGAAACTGGCAACAGAGTTTAGCTTTAATCGGCATATAGATAAAAAGGTGAAGGAGTACAGTGGAGGCAACAAGAGGAAACTGAGTACTGCCGTAGCGTTGATTGGAGATCCATCTGTTGTTTACTTGGATGAGCCCAGCACAGGTATGACATACATATAACATGAACAGTATAGTACAAACACTTCTAACATGATGATACTTTATAACAGGTATGGATCCTGCAGCCAAACGACATTTGTGGAATGCGTTGTGCAAAGTGCGTGATAACGGGAAATGTATAGTGTTGACCTCGCACAGCATGGAAGAGTGCGAAGCACTGTGTACGAAATTAGCGATTATGGTGAATGGTAACTTTAAATGTATCGGATCCACGCAACATCTGAAGAGCAAGTTCTCCAAGGGTTACACGCTTACAATTAAAGTAAAGAAACAAGACAACAGTGTAGATATTCAGGAATCAGAGATAGCACCCATTGACAGTTATGTACGTGTCAATTTCCCAAGTGCTGTGCTTAGAGAGAAATACCAGGAACTGTTGACATATTATATATCCGATAGCAGTATGCGATGGTCGGCAATGTTTGGCCTGATGGAGAAGGGTAAACAGTTCTTAAATATCGAAGATTATTCACTGGGACAAAGTAGTTTAGAGCAGGTTAGTATAGATATAAGTTATACAGCTTTTCTACATATGATACATATTAATCGTGTATGTTGTTTTAGGTATTCTTAAGTTTTACCAAACACCAAAGAGAAGAATGACGAGGTGATTATGTTAAATAAGTGAGTTTAGTCAATTTGTTGGTACCTATGCATAGTTACCGAATGTTTGTACCTATTTACTGTACCCTGTACCGTACTTCAAGTGTTGTGATATGGTGATTGCCTTAAGTAGCACAATTATTTTCTATAATTTATTGTTTTCTTTTTGATCATCAGTAATTTTAAGAATATCAATAAACTATTTTTCTATGTTGACAATAACATTTCAGAGTTGAATATTATATAGAGGTGTACGTATCTTTTAAAATATTTTTCTCAGAAAGAAATCAAATAGTTTTGAAATTGATTCGCTAGTCGTATAATTATGTGTAACTATTTTAAAAGTATTTGTGTTGGGAATGAATGAAAAGCCTGTAGTAGTATTTGGTGCAAATGTGCAGTCTTATGCACTGCTCGATATTATTACAAATGGTGTTTTTTACTATTACATATTACCGCGATATCGAACAAATATTGGTTAGTATATATCCTCAACTATACACACGCAATATACGTATAGGTAATATATACATATTATGTACATACACTGACATATGTGTAACTGAACAGAACATTACTCCATCTGGCAACGGCTAGATTATATCACACGGCCACCGTCCAATATCCACTTTTGCTAATCATTACATACTATCTGCGGTAGATGGATAATAAAGAACGCCAAATAGATGAGTATTCAAGTCGTTTCAATGTTCCAGTTCCTTTATCAGTATTTCAGAACTCTTCAGACTAAATAGTTGTGTGTTATAACATATAAACGATAGCTACAATTATAATATGAATGTAACACGATTTAAACAAAACATCATACTTCTGTGATTCATTAATTTATAAATTAATTGTATGCAGCCTGTTTTCAATCGATACGACATGCATATTTATTATAGAATCAATAATTTATTTGTTATTTTAGTTTGTGCAAGGTTCTCTAGGTCGTGAAATTACGGGTTATCAAACATTTTAAAGTAAAACATTGTTAAGAAGAAATATAATAGATAGTAGATAGCTCATATTGTTTTAGATTTCTAAATACTATAGAATCATTGATTGAAAACGAGCTTATAAATAGTGTGTATTTAAAGAAATATGTATAAGAAAATAAAAACATTCCATGGTTAACATAAAACTTTATTATTTATTAAATACAACTGTATAACCAACCATTATATTTGATTATTCAATAGCTCTACAATCTTAGAATCGCTTGCCAAGTCAACAGGCAACGTACCATCGGTATCTTTTACATTCACATCCGCGCCTGAATCAATCAGGAATTTCACACAATCAAAATGGTCACAACTAGTAGCATAATGCAGGGCTGTCTGTCCATCGTTATCTGTCATATTTACATTGACTTTCGACTTGATTAAGTATTGCAGAACATTCAGACAGCCACGATCCGCAGCCCAGTGTATCAGTCCTAACCCATCGTCATCTTTAGCAGAGAACATATTCGAATTCGGGTTACTCTTCACGTAAGATAACAGTTTAGACATGTCACCCTCCTTCACAAAATCAAACACTGTCTTATCGGCTTCGTGTAAAGTTTCATCTGTATTTGCAAAACAAGAAACAGTGACCCAACTTTCTGTTTTGCCATCAGCAGATATGTCAAACTGCGGATCTAGTTCAGATATTATCTTGATGTAATTCTTCTTTGCTTCCTCGGATGACATGTCACCTAGACTGTTCCAAGCATCCCATTTGGCTTTGGCTTGCATTTCGTACCAACGTGGTCTTGGTATGTTGCAGCTACCTTCTGTAGCTTGCTTATAGAACGAGTAGATCTCGAGTAGTTTCGGGGGCTCTAAGTTCGGTACGAGTTTCTTAACATGTTCAGCTGCTTTGTTAAACAGTTCTGTCAGTGAATCTATTGTATCATCTTCAATATCGGAATAAGAGTCCAACGCGGCCGCCATGTTCAATATTCAGTGACAGATAGATATACTCACAGTTGATTATTGTTGGAAACAATTGATAGTTCTAGCAAATGTATGTAATACAGGGTAAGAAAGCTTCAAGTGATTGTTATGTTGTACAACTATAAAATATTTTCATACAAGATTAGTTAATATAAAATGACTACTTTTATATTTAAAATTACTATTCGTCTTTGGAGTTTGATGTGAATGTAGAAGCAGGTTGGACTTTCAACAAATTTCCTTCGAGTTTATGTGGTTGAACGTTAGTAGCGGAATCGTAACCGTTTTGGTTACTGAAGGTAACAAATCCGTAATTTCTAGACAAACCGGTATTCTGGTCAAATACGACTACGGCAGAATTAACATGTCCAAATTTACTGAAGTACAATTTCAATTCTTGCGAACTGACTGTCCATGGGACATTACCGACAAACAATTTATACAAAGATCTTGCAGCCGCGCCACCACTAGCCATATTACAACAATGAGAGGATTAGTTTAAATATGTGTAATTTCCAACAAATGAATACTATGGTCACCTGTCAACTCGTGAATATCTACACCGGCTTCTGTACCCAAGTTACTGATGTTTATCACTGAACAAGTTAAATTCCACTTGGTCAGTAAATGTTCAATGGACCAGTCTGAACTTCGTTCTTGATACGTACACAAGAACTTTGCACCGCTATTATTGTCCAGCAAGTAGGAAACTGTAGCTAATATATCTTCGAACACTGACGGTTCGTAGAAGCAATCTGAACCTAGTATCAAATCTAGCGGACCGACGTTGAATATGTTATTCAGAAATAGACCCCACGTTATACCGATAACGCGAATGTGTCGGTTCACAATGAGATTGTTCAGTTGACAACAGCGTTCGATGTGTGCTAGTGACTTGGGTAAGGTTGATGAATCACTGAGAGTGACTTGAGCTCCACACTTAGCGGCTAAGATACCAGGTAAGGCGGTACCGGAGCCAAGTTCTAAGACACGCTGGTGAGGAAGTTCGTGCCGATGTTCCCACAGAAACCAAGCAAGGATTGGTGCAGAGGGCCAAGTGTAGAATGAATAACTCGCTTGGAGTAACTGAAAATGTTACCTATATTTTCATTTGCTCTTAACTTTTCCATGTTAAATCTCTAATAAACGTTAACAGCATGGTCTATGATATATGAAATGATTTTGAAACTAAATCATTAAATTATTATTTGTTAATTGTAAAGTATTTTCGGAAAAAATGTAATACTTAATGGTAAATCATTATTAAAATACACTAATAGAAATGACGATCATGTTGTGAAAAATATAGGTTAGATAATTATTCAATTTTAACTACGTTCGTAAATGTAATTTATATAAATATTCTTACTTCTGGTATGAGAATTTCTACACTTTCTCCTTGGGTATCACCGTTGGCACGATCTTTAGACGAGAATAAAAACTTTTTTATCTGTTCAGGAATTCTCCCATCAGACATGGAAAAGCTAAATTTGGAAGAACAAGAAAATGTTAAGTTGTTTCAGCGCTGCCAACTTAAAATTTAAAGATTATAAGATTTACCTATATGAATATTACAAAGCGAAGTTAATATATTGGAAATTAATATCTAGTAAATCAGAAAAATTGATTTTCGTAGAATACAAATTTTATAAACACGTTATTTAAACCTTGCCTGAGCGAGTGATCTACTACGCAATCTACGAATGTTGACTGCATTCAGAATACAGTTAGCCATTTGATTTATATATGTACGAAAAAAATGTCATGTAACTTCATGTTTCAGATAAAAGATAAAATCAATTTCTATACTTAATTTTATGTACGAGACAACTTTTCACTTTAGAAAGAATGATGTGTCCGTAATAACAGAAATTCATTTAAAATGATGAATAATTATCGCATAACCGGAAGTGAAAATTGACAGATGTCGGCTGACATTTGTTTATGACGGAGAAAATGGATACCAAAACACAACCTAAGAGCGGTTTAACCAGAAGAAAATCGGCCCAAATAGTTAAATTATGTCCGAAAGAAGAACGAAATGCATCTCTTAAAAAGGTATGGACATAATTTGCACTAGAAATAAATTTATTCCTTCGTGGTATCATTTGTTTTACGCATAATTAATTTCTTTGGTAGTATTTGTGTTTACAGTTACCTGTACCAAATAAATTCTTATAATAAAAAACTACCTGGTGGTTTCAAGTTTTTGTTTATAATTAAATTTAACAATCTTTGTTTTCTAAATAGGTGTCGTCAATTTTACAAAAAGCAGAACACGAAAGAACTGTTGAAGATGAGCAAGTGTTGGGCCAGTGTTCTGAAATAGTTGCAGATCTAAAACAACGATGGCAACGAAGAGAAGAGGCAAAAAGGCGGATAGAAGAGGTAGAGGAACCGATGGACGTGTTGGAAGAAAAATGTAAAGTATTGGCCAAAGCACTAGCACAGTCTGAACATTTAGTTGTTTATACTGGTGCTGGAATAAGTACAGCTGCTAGAATACCAGATTACAGAGGTACTAATGGTATTTGGACGCGTCTGCAACAGGGCAAAGATATTGGGTGCGTACTACTTGTTAATAATAATCCGTGAAGCTATAGTCTAGCTCTACTATAAATGTAATATTACATTTTTCAGCAATCATGATTTGAGTCTAGCAGAACCAACGTACACTCACATGGCTCTCGCACAACTCTACCATCATAAACTCCTCAAATATGTCGTGTCACAAAATTGCGATGGTCTTCATCTGCGTTCTGGTCTTCCGCGCTCCGCTCTGTCCGAATTGCATGGTAACATGTACATAGAAGTATGTAAAAACTGTAAACCTGCACGCGAATATTGGCGAGTGTTCGATGTAACAGAGAATACAGCGCGTTACTCGCACAAAACATACCGTCGTTGTTATATCTGCAGCCATGAACTTGTCGATACAATAGTGCATTTCGGTGAGCGAGGAACATTACAGTGGCCGTTGAATTGGTCGGGTGCATGTAAGAATGCGGATGCAGCCGATACAATTCTGTGTCTCGGCTCAAGTTTGAAAGTATTGAAACGTTATCCCTGGTTATGGCAGATGAACAAACCGGCAAAGAAACGACCGAATTTGTATATTGTGAATCTGCAGTGGACACCGAAAGATGATTGTGCAGTTATGAAGATACATGGCAAGTGTGATTTAGTGATGAAGATGGTGTTGAAACATCTTGGTGTTCAAGTGCAAAATTACAATAGAGAAAAAGATCCGATATTTGCGCATGCGAGTTTATTATGTGAACTAGAGATGCACACGACTACACAACCATTCATGAAACTGAACGAAACAAAAACGGATGCAGAAACTGTAGGCGGAACGGATGTTAAAGAGGACGAAGAGAATGGTGTTCAGAATGAACCAGATGGTGATGTGAAAAATGAAATGAAATTGGAAAAAGATAGTAGTGTTAAATCTGAAGAAGACAGCGTTATAAAAAATGAAGAGAATAATATTAATAGTAAGGTAAACAGTGTAAAACATCAGGAATTAAATGAAGCAGAAAGTTGTGTGGATAAAATGAGTGTTGATGTGAAAAATGAAAGTGATGTCAAAACTGAAGTTAACAGTGAAATTGAAATGGAAACAGATGAAGTGTATAGTGGTATGGAGTGTTCTGAAATAAAAGATCTCATGAAAGAAGAAAGTGACATTCTTAAAATTGAACAGGAAAATGGTATTACTGTTAAAGGATGTGTTGAAACTCGTGATAATAAATGTATATTCGGGGAAGCGTTAAATTTCTCAATAAAAAATCCAAACAATACAGAAAGGAAAAATGAACAAAAAATTTATGACAGTATTAAAGAAGTATTACATTGTCAAGACGTCATGAAACTTCAACATTGTAATGCCAGTGTTCAGTCATTAAATTGCAGTGATCCGGGAATTAATAATGTCTTTGATGGTGGTATGAATCTACTAGAAGAAGAACAAGATCATGCATATGATTTAACAATAAGTAAAAAGTGTAATTCAACAATTATAGACAAGGATACGAACATTGCAACTGACACAAACTCTCATACTATCTGTGATACAAACGCTCGTAATAATACTCATACCAGTATTAAATCCGCACGACTATCGCAACATAACGGTATAAGTTCCATAAATTGTACCCGTAGTGAACAACAGACGTCCGTTACAAAACGTAAATACCATTCCCTGCCCGCGTTAACATCCAATAGTGCGATTTCACCCGCGAAATATAACACTAGTGTATTCTCAATAGATAGTATACTGAATAAAACAGAGCGAACTAGTGACAAACCGATCAATGTTCCTGACAATCCGGTAGGACAGAATATCCAGACAATCATGGCCTACTACGAGTTCGCTAATTCCGTATTTCAGAGTCAAATGTTGAACTATTTATCCACGGGCTTGTATCCATATCAAACTAGTTTCCTATATCCCGGCTTGCACAGTATAATCAATCCTGTTCCGTATTTTAATTGTGACTTTGAGGTGTCCAGTCATGTTAAACCGAATAATACGGTGTCAAAGAATTATTGTAAAACAATACCGGCCCTTAAGGCAGAAGAGAAACCAGTTGAACAACCGAAAGTACCGAATTGTACGTTTTGTCACGATGTATTCAGTTCGTATGGTTGTTTGTATTATACACGGACCGAACCAGTGTTCCTAAAACAGTTATACCGTTTCAGTAAATTGAAGAACTGTAATAATCCACTTGTGTGCGTTTGTTGTGATTATACCACCGAAGAAGAGAGTGAAAGTGATGATAACGAGAGTAAAGCGGACTTGAGGAATAAGAAGAAGGCGAAAGGAAATAATAGTAAAAGTGAGAATGACGTGAGTGTCAGTGATAAAGCTGATGAGAATGAATGTGCACGTGAGAATATTGACGAAACAAATATTTCGGATAAGAAAAATGACAAAGTAGTCGAAGAGAAAATTGTCAAAGTACAAGCGGGTTGGTTTGGCAAGGGTTATAGAAAAAATCGACGACCACGTAAAACAAAACAGTATTCCAATTCACGTTAGTATTATTGATAATACAAGGAAAATTTACTGTGCAGGTTCACAGATTATTTAATCACTCTAGTTAATTTATTTTAAAACGAAATAAAATCGTGTAAATTATTAACGACATACAAGAAATCACCGTTCATTGATTCTGTCATATATTGTTGTATCCTGATTTTATTTCCCATCGGAAACTAATTTATGTAATATAATGTATTTGATGATATTCGAATCTAGAGAGTATATACTATACCGTACGTATAAAATGTTCAGTATTTTCACGGGTTTACCTGTGCAGTAAGTTTTTAATAAATGATTCATTGTTAGAAAAGCAAGACTGTTAGTTCTGTTGTGATCTTTGTGCAATTGCAGTGTACGTATTTAGTAGTATTATTATATTGATTGTACACCGTGCATATCTGCAGATGTCCGAAGGTAAATAATGTTGTGTTTGTTAAGAGTCCTCATGTCGAATTGTTTCTTCGGTATTTTAAGATCACTCCGAGTATCAAAGTTTGTTTTTAAATGTTGTGTCCTATCAGAATGTTGTATTTTTAGTATTTAGTGAGTGTGATCCTAATTTATATTATTCGCAACTATTTTTGTTAATTAAAAATCGAAAAAAATATAAACTATGTTCGTGTGAAAGATTGTTTTAATTTATATATGAATGTTTTACTACCTCATTCTATGATACAAACAAGAATGACTGTTACATGAAATGATATTTATTTTACAACGAAACATTAAATAACTACATTTTATAGAACAAATACTTATTTTTGGAACGGATAATAATCCAAACCTGAATTATATTTGAACTTAGGTTTATCTAATTTCCTTGCTTCGGCTATTAAATCTTGTACATCCTTTCTGTACGGAGCCGGTTGTAATTCCTCATGTAGCGTACACTCCTGCTGTGGTTCCTCCTTCACCTTATATATTCTCTGTCTGATAATATCAACATCTCTGCCATATTCTTCTGACAAATCTTCTAACGAACTTGGTGGAGCATTAAATTCCATAAGGAAATAACTATATTGAAGTTTAACAAATAAGTTATACAGACTACATTATTTCAGTGATTTGTTTTACCTAGCCTGTCTATATACAACACCATGAACACTAGTTTTGTATGGCATATCTCGTGTTCCTAAGTTCTCCATTTTACGAATAATTCCACCTTTGTCAAATATTGCTCCTGCGGCTCTTTTGAGTGTGGAAACTAACTCGGGCTAAATACATGCATGTAAGTAAATATACGAGAACTAATAATTCATGTAATTTATTACTTACTTTGGGCATTACTCGTAATAATAAACATAATTCATATGCAGGCATGATTTAATAATAAATATATTTACAAAATTATTTCACTTGTAACCTAACTTTACACATCGATTTACGTTTCTATCCAACTCTGTCACTTCTCTGAACATAGTATTGCTTAGCTTAGAATTTTATGTTGTGTGATTCAAGGACACAAATGTCAAAATGTATAGAAAGTTACAATTCAAATTAATTAAACATATTCATGTTCTGAATTTCCATAGCACAAGAAATAACTTAAACAAATATTCTGATACAGTTTTGTTACCAAAAACCAAATTTCCTCAAAAGTTAGTTGGAAAGAAATTGAGTGAACAAAATAAGCATGTTTTTGAGGTAAGGTTAAGTATTGTTGCCGCAACAATATCTAGTATTTTGTCAAATAATTAAACATAATTAATATTACTTATGAAATTCCTTAATATATGTAGAAAGCAGGATTCGCCCATTTATATTCTTGGCAAAAATCAAATTTACCAGGACCGGACTTTATTTTACATGATGGGCCACCATACGCAAATGGATTACCGCATATGGGCCATGCGATAAATAAAGTAAATTAAAAAGTAATCATTATAAATGTAACAACTTATCTCACATTTCCTGTAGGTTTTAAAAGATATTATAAACAGATACAATGTTTTGCGAGGGAAACGTGTACATTATGTGCCTGGGTGGGATTGTCACGGATTACCTATTGAATTAAAAGCAATGAGTAAAGCTAAAAAACACGATAGAACTCCTTTGTATATACGAACTACAGGTATAGGTGACATTAATTTGTAACAATATAGATTTAATACCTACCATACGTGCATTTCTTTTGACAGCTCGAAATTTTGCTGCAAAAACAATAGATGAGCAAAGTAAAACATTTCAATCGTGGGGTGTTATGGGAGATTGGAATAATCCGTATCTCACTTACAGTGTGCCTTATGTAAAAAATCAATTAAAACAATTTTATAAATTGTACAATAAGAAATTAATTTATAGAGATGTTAAACCGGTTTATTGGTCACCATCTTCAAGGTATTCAATTTTATCTGTAATTTTGTTTAGAATACTAAACATTCTTCTTTTAGGACAGCACTGGCTGAAGCAGAATTAGAATATAATGAAAAGCATAAAAGTACTGCAGTTATTGCGCGGTTTAAAATATCTCAAATTCCTGCTTCGTTAAAGAAGCATTTAGATTCAAGGTAATATACAGTACAAATAAGTTAAATATTAAATTATATATTGGTTCTGTTTTAGTTCATCAGTATATGCGTTAATATGGACTACAACACCGTGGACTTTGCCATCAAATCAAGCAATTTGTTATAATCCACAGTTATCGTATAGTTTCGTACATACGTCAAATAATTCACAAGTTTATTTAATAGCTACAGATCTGATAGAAAGTTTGTCAAAAGAATTACAAACAGAATTAAAAGTTATTTGTAACGTTCCAGGTACAGTTAACATTTAAATATGTATTTGAAACAAGTTAAACATGTACTGTAAACATTGACTTGTACGTAGGAAATGAATTAGAAGGCATACAGTATTTGTATCCGTTCAGAAGCAATGTTGAGTTACCATTTTTGGCCGGTCAACATGCAACAGCTACTAAAGGTACTGGTTTGGTCCATACGGCTCCCGCGCATGGACCGGATGATTTTGTTTTAGCGTTAAATTATAAAATCCCAGTGGTAAGCATGAAACTGTATTAACACCTTATATGTATAATCATAATATGTACAATACTGTGTAGAAATGTATTGTCAATGAAGCTGGTTGTTACACGGAAGATACAGAGTTATTCAAAGGATTGTATGTTTTAAAAGAAGGCAACACTGCTGTAATAGAATATCTTAAAGATAATATTCTAAATATTCAGGATTATATTCATAGTTATCCGTATGATTGGAGAACGAAGAAACCAGTCATTATTCGCGCTAGTCAACAATGGTTTATCGATACAAATGCAATTAAAGATAGAGCTATAGTAAGTATAATATTTAACAATTCTCCTCACATAAGATACTGAACTATTGTTTTCAATAGGAATTATTGCAAGACGTTAATATTTTCCCGGAAAAAAGTAGCAGCGTATATAAAAATAGTTTGGTAACACAACTAAGAAAGCGTCCGTATTGGTGTATATCACGACAGAGAGTATGGGGCGTACCTATTCCAGTATTTTATAATAAACATACAAAAACACCAATTATATCAGAGTAAATCAACAACCACAACATCTTTAACGGTTTCAAAACTAATTTTAAACCATTTCAGGTCTTTAAACGAACATTTATGTAATTTGTTAGAAAAAAATGGAACAGACTTTTGGTGGATCTTACCTGTAAATGAACTATTCCCGGTTCATTTGCTCAGTGAACATAACCTAACACTAGATGACATTGAGCAAGGTCAGGTATGTATTACGCATGTAATTATTTTGTCGTTTGTGATATAGTAGATTATTTCTAGGACATATTAGATATTTGGTTCGACAGTGGTGTCTCGTGGTCAAGTGTTTTGGGGGATGACAAGGTGGCGGATGTGTATTTAGAAGGGGTGGATCAGTTCACTGGATGGTTTCAGTCATCACTGATGACATCTGTAGCATTGAGAGATAAAGTACCTTATAAAACCATTTACGTTCATGGTTTTGCAGTTGATGAGAATGGTCATAAGATGTCAAAGTCGTTAGGAAACGTAGTAGATCCACAAGAGATCGTTAATGGCGGTAAAAAGCAACCGGCTCTAGGCATCGATACTCTTAGGTTAGAATTACCACTTAAAACGTGTCGATACACGAACCTGAAATAAAACTTATGCAAGTGAACAGTATAAGATAATTGATTTTCAAAGAATAACTTAATGTGTTTTGTTAGATGGTGGGTTGCATGTCATGCTAGTCAAAATGCAACTGCATTCATCAGCTCGAATGTTCTACAAGCAAGTGCTGATGAAGTTCAGAAAATACGTAACACATTGCGATTTGCTGTAGGCGCCTTGACAGACTATGCAATATCTGAACATTTACCGTCTTTAAAAACAATCGACAAATATCTTTTGCATTTACTTTACGAATTTGACACACAGGTAAACATTCTTTAAAGTAATTCAGTTAATTTCCTTTGATTGCAAATATTTTTAATAGGTTTCCGAAATGTATAATGACTATCAGTTCAATCGTATGTGCATAAATGTTATTAATTTCGTTACAAATCCCGTGTCGGCTTTGTACTACAGTGTGATCAAGGATCGACTGTATTGTGAGGCTGCGAATGATCCAAATAGAAGATCAGCTCAGTATGTGCTGAATACTGTACTGAATACAGTATCTAAAGCTATAGCACCGATTGTGCCACATTTAGTGGAAGAACTGTACATGTATCGTGCGTTTAAGGAACATGAAACATTCTTCAAAAGTAAACCGTGTTGTATAGGAAAGGAATATTACCAACCGGAACTGGCAAGGACAATGGAAACCGTTCTGGATATTAAAAGAGACTTGAATAAACATGTAACGAATACATTAGAAACTAACTTGGACCTCATAGTGTCTTCAGAAATTTTCACGAATTTACAGGTAATTATTTTTAACGTTTAAAATTATATGTACGCATTATACTGTATTAATGATTACAGATGTTTGGCGAGAATAAACAGTCAGAATTAGCTGAAATTTTACAAGTATCCAATGTATATTTAAGCGAGAATCAGGAGTTATCCGCAGAAACATTTAGTCTAACAATAAATAAATCTAATAATGCGTTATGTCCACGATGTAGAAGATTTACAGCTCCGAATCAAGGCCAACTATGTGTAAGATGTACAAATGTAATGGAATCTACGAATGCAGTTGCTGTGTCTATTTAACCATTGTTTGTCATATGTAGTGAAATAAGAAAACCACCAGATATAGCTTTACTGTAACAGATGCACATTTATTTACAAAATAAAACAGAAGACAATAGGATAAAAATGTACAGAAAAAGGAAAGTATACGGACGATGATACAGTAGTATAAGTGGAGTTATACAAGTTTAGGTGATATAGATACATAATAAGTGTGTTGTATATGGCTGAAGTTATTCGCTTTTTAAGGGCACATTTCGTATATTTCTCGTATGTTTCCTCGAAACACCACGCATAGCCGTTGAGACTTCTTCCAAGAAGCTCTTGGAATTGTGAATTGTCGTGCCGCCCAGTATAATATGCATACCCGGGTACGTCTTGTTAAACGAGTGAACTGTCAAAGATTCTTCATATGTTGCGCCACCGACAATAAACACGATTATGTCTTGCGGCCGTCCAGTTATTTGTTGTTCGCCCAAGTACGGAAAATATGATTCCTTCAATTTACCTTTCATTAAATCATCCAGCGTTTCATGTAACAACGGTTTGTGTTGTGTGTAGACATTTTCTACGCCACTCAAACCTTTGAATAACCGTTTGGTTATCTTTGCAGCACTCTCAAACCCGAACAAGTCACTTTGTCTTGCATGAGACCCACCATATTCCAAGACACTGACTACCTGCTGCACTAATTCATCTGGTAGACCACGTTTCTTCAGTGCTTCCAGTAATCCAACAATATCATTGTTCGTATGATTCTGATATCGTAATGCATACAGCATCACAAGTCTAGCCACATCAACGTTACGCACCTTGGAATTTGCAATTAGTTTCTTTATACTTTGTAACTGCTGGGAATGTTCACTGTGCGCTGCCATCTCTTGTTCAATTTCAGAAACTTCAAGCAAACAGTGGCGACTTACCATTGCAGATAATTCACCAACAACTGTAACGTGTTTTGATACATTGCCTGACAGTTTTTTAAACTGCGGATAATGTTCAACAAACGCTTTCATATCTTGTATACTTTCGACTTTTTGATGGCTCTTTGCTTTCGTTTGAAATTCGTCCATTAAGGATTTTATATTTTGTCCAATTTCTCCGAAATTCAAGAAGAGATTTTTCGCATAGAATGCATCTTGTTCTGCAGATAAAACGACTTCTGCCAGTTCTTTAGATACGCCAGGAATACCGGATAAGTTAACTCGATTGTTGTTAATTGTCAATAGTTCATGTACCATGGCCTGATAAGTCCACTGGTTTAATAGCGGCGTGACTGGATCATCTTTACGATCTAGGATTAGTAAAAGTGCCGGACTAGCTTGTCGGAAATCAAACATTCGTTGCTCCTTGATCATAAAATCTCTGACACCATCTGCTAGTCGTCGACATACACTTGAGTTGTTCTGATAACGAATTAGAGGCGAACATTTCAATGATAATAACAATGCTGTTATGCCTTGAACTGTACGGTGAAGAGCAAAAGGATTCCATGCCATACTTTGTAAACAATTAGGCAAACCAATTGAGAACAAATGTGAATTGATTGCTAGGTAATCCATGTAAAATTCTTGCACTTCCTTCACCACTTCTTGTTCATCACTTTCTGCTAATGTTTTCACATCAGCTTTGGCCAATATGTTACTGAAATATATGTAGTAGGCTCCATACTTCGGGTTGCGAAGTTCACGGGCTAATAGTGCTACATTTTGTGCTGTGGGCCGCAGAAACACTAGACATTTGAGATATCGTAACCCAGAATCTCTGTCTGGAGATAACGGCTGTGCGGTGTCAATTCTCTCAAGCAAATATACTTCCCGCTGTAGAATTTCAGACTGACCGTAAACCATACTGATGATACTAGTAGTTTCTTTGTCCATCAGCAATATTTTCATCCCTGGCTCACTCTCTTCTGTCATTTTTGTAATGTACGCTTTTACTGCACTAATTACGTTCATTTTGTTTAATTATGCACTAATTAACTATTAAATAACCGGAAATTTACTGAATTTAAATATTATAATTCACGGAGTTATAGTTTCATTATCTTAATTTGTGTATGAAAGGTGCGAAACTTTAATTTAATAAAAACTTGTTACGTCGTAGGTGTATGCAGCTGTCATTTTGTGAAGCTGTCAAACTGTTTCCAAGATTAGTTTGAATTTTCAAACTCAGATGGCGAATTGTTGATTTGACATTTGCCAATGTGCTTTTGAGTCGCTAATTTAAGAATAATTACAATATAAAGTAGACATATTTCAGCGAACATGTTTTTAAGTCGGATTAAAAATACTGGCTCAGCACTAAAGTATTGTGCTGGTATTATTAACAGTAATTTTCCACATGTATATCAAGCAGTACGTAACTTTAAGGTTATGCAAACTTAAAATAAATTGTTAAAATGTATTTGTTGTAGGTATGTTTAAGTACAGAAGCGCAAGAGACTAAACCAACAGAACAAAACACAATTATGCCTAAGAAAGAGATAAGCAAAGCTATGAAAGCTTATCTGGAACGTGCTCAAGAACATAGCGAGTTTATGAAAGAGAAGACCATAGAATTTCAGATAGGAAAACGGCATCTTGCAAATATGATGGGTGAAAATCCAGATACATTTACACAAGAAGATATTGATGTAAATTACCTTCACAGATTTTTTGTACATAAAATAATTTCTATCTTTGTTTAGAATGCAATTCAGTATCTATTTCCGTCTGGACTCTTTGATCCTAAAGCACGACCAAAGATGCGTGCACCAGAAGAAATCTATCCTCAGAGGAAAGCAGCAGAGTTTGATGAAACTGGGAGGCCATATCATTTTATGTTCTATTGTGGAAAACCGAATTTGTATAAACTTTTATACGTACGTAGGGAAACAGTTTTCTTTGTTATAGATTATAATATATATTTATATTGTAGGATATTGTTGAACATATGAATGAGATGGAGAAATTTGAGGATAAAATGATCAGGAAAAATCTGCAACCAGATCCAAATTTAGAAATGTAAGCATGCCGTATTATGCATATATTTATTATTTGTAATTGCTGTTTAATTTCTAGTGATATGAATGGTTATAAATGGCTTGATAAAGAAGTTTTAGAGAAGAAATTAGTGGAAACTGTAACGGATAAGGAATATGAATATTTTGTTGCGACTATGCAACGATTTGTAAACATGCCGTACTCGTATCGTGCTAAAGATTTTATACTTGGTTACTGTCAGTCGCTTATGAGTCAAACTAGAACATTGGAAATACCTACATTGCAGTATGATGAAGATGGCCGGGCATTTATAACAACATACGGTAACTAGTTATATCTGGTACGAACATAAACTAGTTCTAATAATATTTCTTTCTGGTTTAGAATGCTTGAGAAAGCGAGCAAGAGGTCATGTGACACTACGGTCTCCGGGAACAGGAAAAATTACTGTAAATGGACAAGATATTAGATACTTTGCGGATCTTCAGAACAGAGAACAGGTATGTTTTGTTCCTATTTTATTTATGGAATATTGTTATACTGTTTTACAAATATTTCGTACCAGAATTTACCTATGTGCGAACGTATTACATTGTTCTATATCTACTTGCGTAGTTTATTATTGCCCCTAAATAGCCTTCAACACAGCGTTACATACAAGTCTGTACGGTTGCATCAATTGCGCAATTTGAAACTGTAATATAGGAATTGTAATTTGATTGTTTTCTCTGGCAATTCAAGAATATTGCAACAACTAGTTGCATGATATAACACGTTTATAACATTAATCAACATTCTGCAACAGACTAAAATGCGTAATTCAAAATAATTCACAACTGGCTATAATTTCAAAGATCCTTTCTGTAAACAAAATAGGAGGGAAAATTTTAAAGCGATATATCGACAAATAAATATATTATCAGCGAAAGAATGAAATATGTTATTGTTACAGAAAGGTACAAATTGTTGTAACAATTCATGTAATTCTTGGTAAATACTCAGCCTGTTAATATATAATAATATACGCACACGAGAAAAGTGTTATACAATAGTAAAAATATAAAAGTTTATAAATCTTGTATTTTTGTTGCTATACCGAAAATACTAATTATCAGCAACATGTAACTTTTTATTATATTATGTGATTGTGATCGTGCAGAGAAAATGTGAAATTAGCACGTATTGGATAAAAATAATAGTCCTAACGTGTCCTTGGAACTTTTTACGAAAAGAAGAGTTCAACTAAAGACGCTTGTAGTTAAATTAATTGCATAACAGGATGCAATCAATTGTCATCGCTTTAGGAATGTCAGTGCAGTGCTAATTTTCACTGTTCAACCAAAGATAGCCGCATTGTATTCCCGAAAAGTCAGTAGTTTTCAATTCACTTACCCTAAATTCAGCATGAACATGAACTGTAATTTACACAAATTAACAACATTTCTTTCACAGTACATATTTACTTCTTCAACTGACAGTTAAACAAATATGGCGCTTGTTTAAATTCAAAGCTCACTTGTTATTGGTTGTTTGGTAATCAGTTATTATATAGAGGGTTATTTGATTTAAGTTCAGGGAAATGATTTACATACTCATATTAACGATCTTTATTGTAAATAAATAGAAAATACATTTGTTTTTAAGCCGTAATATTTCGGTTGTATTAACTAGGATTTCTACCGGTATTTTTGCAACTAGTGACTCATTGTTGACCGGTAATTTTATGAAATACAAAAGTAAATACTCCCACATTTAGTGTAATGAATACTATTAACATTTTCTTAGCATCGCGAGTTTTCAAAGTGAGTTCGAAATACCGTTAGTTGACATAGATACTTTTTTATCAACCTTTTTGTATGTTCAAACCAGAAAACTCGTATAGTGGAGTAGGTGCCTTTCTGTGCCAGATATTTGGGCCGCCTATGATTCTAACAAGATAAATTAGCGTGTTTTTAATCGTCTGAGAAGACGCGTGGAAGATTTTCCACGAGATATGCGCCTATACAAGAGATTTATGCTGTTTTCTGTAAACAGCTTACATACAATCATTAAATAGTAAATGAGATTAACCTGAAAATATGTTTCTAGGGAAAACCGGAATATTTTTATAGGTTTTTTCTGACTACAAACAATAGGAATAGACTAATTTAATTAATTTTATTCCAAATAAGTACGAATGGTAGACACAGGATTTTCCAACATTATTTCGCGACAATAAAAGTGTTTTGCAAAATAGGTGATTCATGCCTTCGTTATTCGTGTATAATTTGCGAGCAATGTTGATTTTCTTGTATTTATTACTGCGAACTGTCATGTGCCATATGCAATTATGTATCCGGATACAGTGTTACAAACAACAGATATGGTAATTTTTTAATACCTGCTCGAGAATGAATAATTCACTACCAGAATATGAAAATTTAATTATGATATTGTTTTGTTTTATATTATGAATCACAGTACAAAGACTGCATATTATTGAGTCGGTAATTGATCAAGGTGCTATTTTTAAATTACGTTTCATTTTTTAGGTTAAAAACTACATGATATAAACTACTACTGTTGATATTCGGTCGTGTTTTAGAAAATTAGAGATAATTTCTGTACAATTAGGATGTGTGCAAAATGTGTACGTAGGTTTCGTGTAAATTGTACGCTAGTTTGAAATTTGCAATTAGTATAAATGATCATATTGTGTAATGTTTCATATGTCTGTCATTGTGGAAATATAAGTATCCGAGAATGTGTATTCGGTTTTATTGGCAGAAATCCGTGAATGGTTTATATAAATATTTTCATACTTGAAATCTGATCTTGTATCTTGTGACATGCACCTACATATACGATCTTACGGTAGCGCTTATTGAATATAGTAAGTAAAATACATTAATAGTAATTATGTATAATTATTACAAATACCACAATATATTATTTATAGAACAAACCTATTGTTTCTCTATGGCGTGGTGATTATACAGTACTTCTGTTACCATGTTCAATGGTTATCATAAAGTTTCTTACCACTAGCAGCTAAAGATATTTTATTTTCAAAAGAACACGTGAACAATTACTGGCGCATTTAATTACAACAATAGAATTTTAATCAAATAAATCCCGCATCCTCCGTACGATTCATCATCCGGCCAATACATAATGAGTTCTTTATCTCGATATAAACACACGCGAAAACAATAAAAACATCAGATTCTCACGGTTGGTTCGCCAGCAAAGTCGGAACGGTAGCAACAACGCTTATCGCTGTGGCGAGCTTCAGTGATCCGTTGCACACAGGTACAACTGGTAAGAGGCTGGCAAAGTGAAGGCTGGGTTCAGTGAGTATATACCAGCAGCTACGGCAACAGTTCACTTGGTTATTCGTGCTACGAGTCTCGTCCACTCTACACACACACACATACGTACCTATGTACATACATATAGAGTGTATTATATTGTGCTACCGGGACAAGTGAATTTGCGTCGTCGTTTCTCGTTATTGTTGTACGATAATCAGTGACATTTTATTACCCGGTAATTGATCCAGTGATTATCAACAATGGTTGTGTGTAATCATCATTAAACGGCGGTTGATTAAAAATGTGCTCAATCAACAATGCCAACGAAGAATACAGGAACCGATTGGACTCGTGGGACACTGTGAGTTTAGCAGCCCGTCAACTGAACACCGTTATGTGCTGATATGGTGAGTGAACATTTTATATTTCCATCATACATCATACATAGTACATGTATTATATGTTGTATGTTATATACTAAAGATACATCTCCGTACAAGTTCTTGTCTGTCTGTTAGGAATGTGAGTTTTATTTGAAGATAAAAATGTTTGTTTGTATTGTTGCTTAGATACCGGGGTTATTGGAAAGTTTTCTTTGTATATTTCCATATACAAGACAAACTTCAGTATCGTCAGTGGATATCAGTATTGTAAATTAACTGTCTTTAAACTGTCATCTATTTATACTTGCAAACCTGCACTGTCATTCAACGTGAAGGTGTCTGATATTTAGTTTTTGTGTACATCCCTTTTAATAGAAGGATGGTAAGTAAATATCTGAAACATTATTGAAACAGTACTTGAATGTATATTATATTATGCGTTAAGTATTTCCGTGTTGTGCAAGAAGCAGATATAAAATTCATGCATACAAGGTTGTCGCTTATGTTATAATTATATTACATGTGGTTGTCCATAAGACGTTTTTCTTTTTAGTGAACTGAGTTTAGAATCCGGTTTTGATTACCTGCATTCGTGTTACGAGATGTAGGGCCGTTGTCGAAGCAACCTAAGAGAAAATCTAGTTACGGTGATTAGAAATGCATTGTAAAAATAGTTTCACTTTTGTCTAGAGCAGAAGTGAATTTTGGGCTGTCTTCTTATACATGTGTATACGTATTTTTCCATTCGGTAAAGATGTTTATTTTCTGAATTCACACATTTTTATTGCATACACTATGCACTGTGTGGTGTGGTCTATGCTAGCAGAATATTAAAACAACATAAACGTCTTCAATGTTTGCAAATGTTTATAAAAACCTTTAGATAAATACTGATTTGTCCAATCTTTGCACAATGACGTAATAGAAATAAAACAAAATTATTCTCCTTGTTTTATACCGAGAGGAAAACTATGCATTTTTTGTTTGATATTAATAAGAATAATAATATTTTGGCAGTCACATGCAAGAGTAATGAACTCATGCCTATTAGACATAAAATAGACTTAAATTGAATTCACAATAACTCCGTCCTGGGTTCTAATGAATTTAAAAGAATAAGCGGAATTAATTTAGCGTTTTATGAATATTTACTAATGACCAAGTATAGATTTGCATCCACAGCATCTTCCATAACTTAGTCACAGTTCGTTATAGAAATAATTACTCAAAGATTTACGCATCACATTTGCATAAATCACGATTTAATTACGAAGTAATTCAGGTGTTTAAAACAAGGTAACAGCATTAACATTCAAAAATGATTGAGATGCTCTCGGATAAAGTGATTCATAACAAATTAGATTCATTAATTTGTAATTAAAATTATTATGATCAGCGATTGTTAAGATATTTTAATGAAATATTTATTTTTGTGTAATTTATGTCTTGAGATTTGTGTTCATGTGTGATGCATATTTTATATGTATATGAATTTGAATGATGTGCAGGGAGACGGAAGTGTATTTGCAAGAACTATTAGTGTATAGCTTATGATTAAACAGAGGATACTTATGCATAACATTGTATTGCATCATAGGAAAATACACATTTTAAATGCACCGATAATATTATTTCTCACAATAAATATAAACCTTCTTATATCACATAGTAAAAGGTGGTTACAATTTAAAAACCAAACTGTAATTTACAAAGGTTATTGGAATTTCCTCCACATTGCAAGTAATATATGTACTTACTATCTAAAAATACAAATACTATTTTTTTAATTCGTAGGTCAATTAACTTGCGTACGCATATGTTATATTTATTTTCTGCAGAATTTCTACGCATTTGGAAATACACAACATTTGACACAATTCGATACAAGTGAAAGTGTTAATTGCAACGTAGATCCTGGTTAAGAATTATATGGATTAAATAAATAAATTTTGCAAGAAGAGAATATACCGAATTTAGGTGTACATTTTGATGTTAAACATTTTAATATTTATAAATACAGCGATAAATAAAATGAAAGTTTCGGAATATAAATAACTTGTTACATTTCTTCTTTGCAGAAGAGCAATAAGGAAGAAAAGCAATCGCCACAACAAGTTATTACGCACACGCCTTCAAATTTCACCGAAATTTAATTTCCTTGAGCGTAAATTAAATCGCTGTGAAAATGATACTTTCGAAAGTATTCAAATTTATTAATCGGTACTATTAGTACTAATATATCATTATATAGGAAATTTCAGCTAAGAATTATACACTTTTAGTTCATGTGAAATACATCAAGGATTTTATATAACTGTCTATGTTTGCAATGGTGAATTTTGTATTCTATTTGTATCTCTTTCTAATTATAAAATTTTAGATAGATTTTAACGTCAATTATAACTTACGTTAATCACTTTTTCTATGCGTGAAGTAATTACGTATATACTTAAGTATGTCTGACCTGCAAGAAGTAGTAAATTAGCAGATTGTTGTAAATGACAAATAGTTTTGATAAATTTGACAAGTGTACTTTGTCTATACTTAGTTCTGAAGTTGCAACACTATTGTTCATATACTAAATGTTAACTTTATACTGATTGCACGTTTGTGTGTGTGTGTATCTGTGATGATGATGATGATGATGACGTAGTTAACAGTGGATCTAGAAGATGTCCGAATTCGACAACGACGACAATATATATATACATATGTTGTAGTGTACTTTCGAACAACAAAAGTAATAAGACGATATCATCGTGTAATGTATGCAGATTGAAACGGCAATCATGCTGTTGTCAAACTCGCGGTACTGAATGGTGCGCGAAATAAACAGCCTCTATGTAGTATTGCGAATTGCAAATTGCTTTTGCTACTCTCCTTCTTGTCTATATATGTATGTGTATGTGTATGTGTGTGTGTGTGGTCGCTACATATGTACATACGACATGATGTTAGATTCTCATCCTATCCTAACGTACTTCATACTATGCCTAGACATTAGTCTCAACTTAGTCGTATACTAGACGTACGTCTTTCGTACATCAGCAGTCTTAAATAGGTTTTTTAATAGACCTCTCTTGGTTATATTGGCGCGTGTATTGGAGTGAAACCATCAATTATTTATCGTAAAAATACATATATTACTTAGAAATATGCACGTATATTTTTATTATGATTATCCTTGCATTTTAACAGCATTTTATAATTATTATAACTTACAAAAAATTGTTTTTATTGACTGCCTTCAAAAATGCAGTGATGACTAATATGCTGTAATAAAAAATGTTGATTGGCTATTTCGCAACTCGTATATAGTGATTATTCTGTGATTATGGATCAGGAATTTAGTATAAAAGTACGTTGTTTATCCGATTTCGTTACTTGTAAGATGACGTGACAGGAAAAATTAAACTATTTATATAGTTCACAATGTATAAGTAAATCAAATAAAAAAAACTTTCGTGCAACACTTTTGAGGAAAAATGTTTAATTGAAATTAAGCAAAAAACTACTTTCAAAATGTTCTACCAGAAACACAATTTTTTATCTTAATATAAGCAAAAGTACACAATTGTGTTATTCACGTGAACAAAATATAATATTTACATAAATTTTTGGACTTTGTACGTAGTGTTGGAATAAATAAAATAAAATAAATATTCAACTTGATTCTGTCATTTAGCATGCTACTTTTTAAGTATTATAATTATCAACAAGTAGATTCCTTAATATTGTTTTAGGATATAATAATTAATTTATAAAACCAGTAAATGTCAGAAAACTGTGTTTTATACAATTTTCAAATTATAATTTATCCCGTCATCAAAATGCATAATTTTCGTAATTTTTGAATGAATGTGTTGGACGGTTTTTAATGAAGCGTGAAATTTTTACGTCCTCATTTCGTGAGTGTATGTGTATTGTGGGTGTCTGAAGATTTTGTTACACTTCTCTATGCATGTACGTACATATGTGTACAATCATATTGTCACGTGTAAGTCGCTTGTGGAATTACACTTAAGCTAAAACATTAAATCTTGTTGAAATTACGTTTATTTGCAAGAACCATGCAATGTCTCGTCCGAATAAAGTCTTGTGTGTTTCTATTGTTTAATTGCCTGATAATCTAATTAAACAATTATGTACACGATTTATGTTAAATTATCAATGATGTTTTGTACATAATAATTGATTTGAAACAATGTAATTGTTGAAATGTACAACGGTGTCGATATTTTTAAATTATTGACTATTAATACATGCTTGTTTATAAATATAACTTTATAAAACAGCACATGATTAGATGCCGGATGGATTTCCTGTTGATGTGATCAGTTGCTATTTTTAATATCAGGTATTTCAAACAATTAACACTGTAATGCATTACGTCGTGTGGAATTTCTTTGAAACGCGTAATAAATACTTACATTTATGTATATGCATTGCATATATTTACTTTTAATTATACTATTAATAGATTTGAATGCGTTACATGTTTTGGTAACATGAAAAAGTACACAAATCAAAGTGTTATTAATTTGTATAATTGTTTCGAAGTAGGATATGGATGGCGTTTTTTATTTTATTTAATTAGCAATCTTATACTTTGAACAATATGTACATTAAACGTCAATATTAGATAATTATATAATACAAGCGTGACGTGAAACAAAACAGTTTTTTGTGGAAAATATTTTTTCCCAAAATTGCACTTTGAAACACATACATTCGTATCTGTCCTATGAAATATGAAGGTTGTAGATTACTTCAGTGATATATCAAGTTTTTCTACTGATTTTTTAAAGCATCATTTCAGTTTGTCAATTATACTTTGTACTGTGATATAATAATTGACAGATCCACGTTAAAACATGAATTTTTTAATTTAAAACACATAATTGTTTAATTACAACAATGATTGCATACATATCCAACAACAGTTGACATGGGAAACATGCGTATTTCGAAAAAATATCTGAGAAAAATAGATTGTCTTTACACTGACCTTGTTTATTATTCTCCAAGCTGTTTTCTTTGTATATTCACATATGTTAATGTAATTAATTAATACTTTACACTGTGTATATTTCCGGAATGACACTCCCTTACACCAAAAACAAACACTTTACATGTTAACACAAACAACGTTCAAATGCATACTAAATTCTTTTTGTTATGCTTAGATAAATCTTCAAGTACCCTAAAAATTTTATTCTGCTTAATTATAATCTCCCATAATCATTAACATACATTTAAATATTCAATAGATACGGATAAAAATATAATTGTATATATAATAATACCAGTTGAAACAGACATGACTTTTACCAGATGTATCAAGTTACTCTTTATATTGTATGGAATAATTTTAAGGTTATTTGTTGACTAGTATAAAGTTTATATTGTGTGTGTATATTTTACAGATTTCGTACATCATATTGTTAACCCAAGATGGACAACTTGGGCTTCAATGACACGAATAACGCTGCCCGAAAGCTGGGCCGTTCGGTCAGCATGAATCCATCGGAAGTGGAAAGTGTCCCACTGTACAAGACCGCTTCCCTTCTACGTTGGCGCCGTGGACGTGATCCTGCCGATCTTCTCGAGGAAGAGTTCGCCTCCGACGACTTTGAGTACATGGAGTGCGGCCCATCACCTCCAGCCGAAAGCCCCCCGAACATCTACGAGAGCTTCGAGGAGTTTTCCACCAGTGAACTCACCGTGCAAATATGTCACGACACGATCAAAATGAACCTGCTGGAGCACATGAAAAGCTCCTCAGGACGACATCATTTGCTGGAGGAAATAGAACTCCGCAAGACCAGCCAGGATAATCTGAAAGATCTGATGGCTGGCGCTACGAAAGCAGAGATTAATATCTCCTTCCTGTGGGCGGCATTCGTTAAACGATGGGATCTACTCGATGCTTTCCTGGGCTTAGGCTCTCAGCTACACTATTTCGAGCCTAACCAGGGCCTGACAGCCTTGCATCTGGCTGCGTTCAGTGGATGCATACCCGGCACCCAGTTCCTCATAGCCAAGGGAGCCGATGTGAACTTCTGTTGCAAGTGCTACACACCGATACACTGCTCGGCCTTTGGAGATTCCGCCGAGACGGCTATGATCTTATTGAACAATGGTGCGAAAGTCAGTAGCCTGACGAGCAGCGTACACAATTGCCACGAAAGTGTGTTACATTGTGCAGTTCGCGCGAACGCCGTCACTTGCGTGCGTTTGTTTACAGCGGAAGGCGCTGACGTGTGTCAAGTAGAACCGTCTGGTGCATCCCCGGTGCACTTGGCTGCAGAACTGGGTCAGACGCAGTGTCTGAAGGTCATGCTGGAATCTAGGTCCCTCGACATCAACAACAAGAGCAAAGACAAAGAGATGACAGCGCTGCATTTGGCCGCAGAAGGCGGTTACTGTGACTGTGTGGAGCTTCTTTTAGAGAAAGGTGCAGACACAAAAATCAAGAATCA
Organism: Calosoma granatense; assembly: GCA_022063505.1. Taxonomy (NCBI): domain Eukaryota; kingdom Metazoa; phylum Arthropoda; class Insecta; order Coleoptera; family Carabidae; genus Calosoma; species Calosoma granatense. Next base: position 630,554 of record JAGJTL010000036.1, read on the forward strand.
TCGGGGACAGACTACGTTGCATCTGGCAGCGAGAGCGCAAGCGGTAGATTGCGTAGAGACACTGCTGCGAAAGGGAAACTCTGACCCGAATGTTGGCGACGGTGATAAACGTACTCCACTGCACGCTGCCGTTGGCAAAGCGGCCAGGTCAAACGACATAATTGAGATATTAATCAGTTGGGGTTCAGATGTGAACGCGAGGGACCAGTACGGCTACACTCCTTTGCATATCGCCGCCTTGAACGAATTGTCGCAGTGTGTTGAAATTCTAATCTTTCACGGCGCAGATGTAACGGCCAAATCAAAGTTCGGTATGTCTGCTCTGGGCATTATCACACGGAAAACACCCGCTTCTTTAGCGATGGTCACCCAGAAACTGGACTGCGCAATTACCTTACATCACCATCCAGAATCGTCCAACAGAGAAGTTGAACTGAGACTGGACTTTCGACATATTCTGCAACATTGCCATCCCAGAGAGATTAGCTTCTTGAACACTTTCGTCGATGAAGGACAGAAAGAAATTCTCTTGCACCCCTTGAGCTCTGCTTTCCTTCATCTCAAATGGGAGAAAATCCGGAAATATTATATTGCTCGTATCCTCTTTTCCTTTATTTTTGTTTTCTGTCTGTCGTTGTACGTGTTGACAGCTCTTGCCCATAATTGTTACAATCATGGCAAACAGATGAACGGTACAGAGAAAGAATATGAATTATGTGAAAAGAAATCCATGATGGGAAATATGTTGCGTAATAATCCATTTGCTATAGAGATGCAATGGTTTGTATTGGTAGGAATTACAGGTTGTGAAATTGTTAGGAAACTCTACGGTCTAGCCGGCTATCCGAATTTGAAACAATACTTGTCGCAACGGGAAAATATCATAGAGTGGTCGGTTATAGCGAGCGTGTTTGTTATATCGTTTATATACACTGGTCGAACATACATGTGGCAAAATCATGTCGGTGCTTTTGCAGTTCTGTTTGGTTGGACGAATCTTATGTTAATGATCGGTCAGCTACCAGTGTTTGGTTCATACGTTGCGATGTACACTAAAGTCCAAGGAGAATTCGCCAAATTGCTACTTGCTTATTCGTGTCTTTTGATTGGCTTCACAATTAGCTTCTGTGTGATCTTTCCCGATTCATCGACGTTTGCGAATCCATTCATTGGTTTGATTACAGTTCTAGTGATGATGACTGGCGAATTAAACTTGGATCTTCTCGTTGATGATGATCCAATTGATCCCCCGTTCTTGCTTGAAATAAGTGCGCAGGTAACCTATATATTGTTCTTGTTATTTGTCACAGTCGTGTTGATGAATCTACTTGTCGGTATTGCCGTACACGATATACAGGGCTTACAGAAAACTGCAGGCTTGTCTAAATTGGTCAGACAAACGAAACTGATTTCCTACATGGAACTGGCACTTTTCAATGGTTATCTTCCGAAATATTTGCTGAATTTGTTGCACTGGACAGCGTTGGTCTCGCCGAAGGCATACAGAGTCGTACTTAATGTGAAACCACTAAATCCCAGAGAGAAACGTTTGCCAAAAGATATTCTAAAAGCCGCGTATGAAATTGCCAAAATTCGTAAACACTACGGTCACACTATATCTTCACACGGGTCAAATGCCACGTCCTATGCGAATAAGAAATGGATGAACAATAATATGGCGGACGCAGGCGGTGATTATCCCATAGATTACCCGTCAAGTTTCAGTAATTTGCAGTTGAAAATCGAGCAGAGTAACGAGCAAGTGAAGAAGTTGACGACAGAAGTGCAAGAATTGAAGACGGCATTACAAAATAGCCAACGCGCTATTGAATCGTTATTGGCTGTTGTGGCCCAGTCCAGTGCTGTAAATCATTCCAAGACCTGATGTATTGTACATTTTATATATTATGATCGTTTATGAATAGGTACATATCACGTTAAACATTTTATCATTATTTATACAAGTGTAATGTATCCAGATTTTTATAACAGTATATAAGTCAGTTTAGGTTATGTGTTAAGTCAGTCAACAGATAGCAGCTAACAAACATCTGGTTTTTCTTCCTGAGCCTTTGTACATAGAGATATAAAATTATTATTACGAAGCTTTAGTTCTATAATTGTGATATTTTATTACAGGTTGTGTTATGAGTTATATTTTATTCCAGTTACCTACATATGCGTATATGTATATTGTTATTCTGTAATTCAACTTTCAATAATTGGAGAATATATGTATAAGTAAATATATTAGTAATGATTCAGAGTAGAGTTGCAGAATTACATTGTTAAATTGAATAATGACACTACATGCTTATTAGATCTGTTAGCATGCCTGGGTTTTCTATTGTTACTGTTTTTTGTATTGTTGCCATGTAGGACAGTTCCAATAACCATATCATTAGACAACTTAAACAATTGTTAGCGAGTAAATTAGTGATAATCAAGGTGCATAAATAATAAATATTAACATAGCAAATTGTATTTGCTTCTTTATACATCTATAAGTACCAAATGCATTAATATCTTTGTAAAATTACAATGCTTGGTGATAAATTAGTAGATCTGTAACATACATAATTATACCTAGTGACATGTAAATTTGAAATAAAGACTGTATGCACTAAATAATGAATGGGTTTCTTAACATCCTGTAAAATATAATAATATTTCTCCAATAGAAGGTATACTTGTACGTTGTATATTTGATGTTTTAACAAATCAATTGTCTATTTCAGTTACTGTTTCCACTTTTGTTCACTGGAATGGAAGGAAAAGTTGACGTAGAAGCACATGTTGAAGGTGGTGGTCCTTCTGGACAAGCGGGCGCTGTACGATGGGGTATAGCACAAGGATTACGTTGTTTCGTAGATGAGGAAATGATAGAGAAAATGCGTTTAGGTAAGATACACATCATATATTATTCATGCTGTCCCACAATATATATATGTACAAAGAATAAAGTTTTATTTACCGGGCAATAATACTATTCTGTTACATTTCAGCTGGCTTACTAACCAGAGATTACCGTACACGGGAAAGAAAGAAGCCTGGTCAAGCTGGAGCCCGTAAAAAGTTCACTTGGAAGAAACGATAATCAGTTTTATTAACTACTACAAAAATAAATTAGTTTTCATTTTCATCGTGTTTATTTAAAACAGTATACAAAACATCGACTACAACATCACTCATTTATCTCTACAATAATACACTATCGTAAACAACTGTTAACAAATAACAATTACTCCTTCAACTGTTTTCTTCTTGCTGTGAAGAAATTTTGTTTATTACATCTCTGATAATGGTTGCAGTCCTAAGATTTCCATTCCTTGTCTAAGGGTTTCCTTGGCAACGGAGAATAATAACATTCGTTGTGCTGCTAAATCGGCATCTTGGTCTTTGACCCGTAACACTTTTAAGGCTTTATTGATGTAATTACTAGGAAAAAGTGTTACATAATCGATTCAAATATTGTATTTAGGTGTTGTATATATTACGGAAAGAAAATGAGAGGATTCTTACCATAAATGGAAGAGGTAAACAGTCAACAAACATGCTTCCAATTCTTGGTGACATCTGCGTAGTATCTCATTGAACTGTGCTAGATGTATGACTAGATTCATTACTTCTGGTTGTTGCAGAAATTCTGGATTACATACTTCAGCCGGTGCAATATTATTAGTGCGTTGAAGACTTGTTAATCGACAGTGTGTATACTGTAAACGTACGCCTGTATCACCTTGTACCTGTAACCAACCAAATTACTGATGAACTACATTTCATTTCAGAGAATATTTTATCCTGATATAAGTATACCTGTAAAACCCTGTTCCAGTCAAACTCATAGTCCTTCTGTCTCCTTTGCTTGAGATCGTTAACAATAACACAAGTAATACCTAGAATATCTGAAGTGTGCTCGTCTGATACAGGAACTCTTGTAGCTGAAATTAACGACAAGGTAAGCAAGAATGTTCAGCCGGTAATATGTGTAGTAATAACTTACTTGGTGATTTTACTTGATTCTGCTGCATCAACTCTTTAGCCTCGTTCAGAATATCTTTCAGAAATATAGCCGTTCCTTTCCGTGTACTCATCCCGCGGATTCTGCCGAATTTAACATGTTTTATCCTACCGGCCCATGGCAGATCCATTTTGAACAAAACATTGTTCAATGAATTGAAATGATCACTCTGTGAATTATCTACTACGTATAACATCTGATCAAACTTATATTTGTCATATCGATCCAAGGCGGCTGCAATATCTCTCGTCAAGTATAACATCGAACCGTCACTTTTAATTAATGACACTTTCTTATCATTAATCACTGTAACTTTCTTTCCATCTGAGTCTGCATGAATTACTTTGCATTTCTCCAACTTGTCAATAACTTGTTTCATGTTCTGTGCACTGTACATTGATTCGAAATTGTACTCGTCAAACGTCACACCTAATCGTCTATATAAACCACTTAACTCATCGACTGTATACTTGTTAAACAACTTCCAACTGGACATATCCTCCAATTCACCTTTTTCCATTTTCGTAAAGATTTCTCGGGCTTTCTCGTTAATTTTCGTATCAGTTTCCGCCAGTTTGTTTGCATTAACATACGCTTCGTACAACACTTTCAGTGGATCGGCTTTTATTTGATTATCGGTTAAATTTGCTAAATGAACTCCGACTTTCAGTAAACCAAACTGTGTACCCCAATCGCCTAAATAATTCAACCTAACAACTTCGTGGCCTAAATACTTGTTTATATTCGATATAAAGTTTCCTATTATTGTTGACCGCAAGTGGCCAACGTGAAACGGTTTAGCTATATTCGGTGAACTATATTCTACAACTATTTTCTTCCGTTCTGTAAATATATCTGGTTCATTTATATTTTCTAGTACATCTTTAACAAAAACACTACGATTTATGTCAAAAGATATTTTCCTATTCGCCCGATCATTGCCTAAATATACTTTTGATATTACATTATCCGGTTTCATCGCTAGGATATCGTTTGAATTGGATATTCCTAGTAGTCTTTGTAAATTGTCAAGAGAAATATTCATATTTGCATTATTTCCATTTACAGCTCCTATTTGAATTAAGGATTTCAGTTTCTCTGGTGATGTTGCTGCATTATTTCGCAAAGTTTGGTACACCTTAAACAATTAAAGTAATAATGAGTTATGCCCGGAATGTTAGCAATAATATATAATCATTCTTGTATTTGAATAACTTGTAATGCGGGTGTACGACTTACGGGGTGCAAATTAGGACACATACTTTATTAACACATATGTATATTCATGCAAGAATCATGCAATAAAAATTAAATTTTGGAAGGGAAAGTATGAATAACTGATTTTAAGTATAATAAAATGCAATTCTTCATTACACATATTAACACAATTTATGATTTAAAACGTTTTCTAACTTACCTTGTTGCTAATGTGCAATTTTAGTTTCGCTGACATGATTATTTATATTAAATTCACTTAAAATACGATAAAACTTGAATTCTAATGGTTAATAAATACGTGCAAGATGTGAGGTTATAAATTTTTTGACAGTTGTGCTATGACCTTGAAGTAGTTTGAAATCTCGCGGCCCATATGATTGAACATTGTACATGATTTTGTTATTTTCGCAGAAACTAACAAAATTTTAAGTGTAGATAATTACCCTGGAAAGATTATTTCGATAGCACTGTTATTATTGTAGAAAGTGAAATTATAAGTGAATATTTTAGCATTTCATCAGAATTTTATGGCTTTATATGTAGTTGCGCCATTGGCTCCTCATGTAGTTTCATTTCGTAGCGCTTGGCGCTATAGGCGAGTTGAGGAGTTGTTAACTGTCATTTCGTGAGTGTCGTTCGTGGAGTGAGGTGTGTGTTGGTGCGGTTGTGATATCGCAAAAATAAAAAAATTAATTGAAAGTGAAGTGCACGTAGTGAACGAAGAGTAAAATGGCTGGGCAGACTATAAATGACAGATTACTAGCGGCTAGGCACAGTTTAGCGGGGCAAGGATTAGCGAAATCAGTATGCAAAGCCACAACGGAAGAAATGATAGGACCAAAAAAGAAGCACTTAGATTGTAAGTAATTATTTTCACATTACAAAACGTTTACTATAAAGTGAAACAAATATTACTTTCCATTTCGAATGTTGTACGTACATATATTTCTCGAGGCGGACCGGTTTTGAATATATTATCTTTACGCCCATCTTACATAGAGTTCAAAATTCCTCCATGTTTTTACCTGAAGCAGCAGAGACAGGTGGTTCAACGGGCACATTACCCTCGCTTACCGAATCATCCGTCGGTTTTTATTGCTCGCAATAATGAAAACTAGATTTTACTCGGCTTTGAGAGGGGTTGGAAAACATTCTTTACATAATGTAAAATCAATGTTTGTTCGCACGTCTGCAACACAACTAGTGTGTACTTGTGGATAAATAATTGAACTCGTAAATAAACACTATAGTTACTGTGCATGGCACGTTGTTTCAACTTGTCTCTGAAGTATCGAGCCGAAGTATGTATTTACACACAGGATATTATTGTTACCTTTCTGAAGGAGTTTATTTATAGGCGGCTTATTTTTTACTGACAGTTTATTTCAAGGTAAAGACAGGCATTGTGTTGTAACTCGTAACTTGGAGTGTAAGGATTCATCTCAGAGGTAAAATACAATATCTGAACGGGCAGGAATATGTACATTTATAGGAAGGGACATGCATGCACTATCTGTCAGTACGTGTTATATCTTTATGTACTTAATAAGTATTACAGTAAATTGCATTGTTTTGTTTGAATTTCTATTTTGAACAAAAACAGTTAAAATATTTGTCTCTATATTTCACTGTAATGAATTGCTGAATATAATATACAGTTAGTACAACTGAATTATGCTACAACTATTTGCACACTTACCGCACTATTCTGAATTGAGTAACCATTGAAGTGTTAATAAGTAACTGTGTCTCATCACATGATGCATTCGTAGAATAAACTTGTGTATGTTTCAAGTGTTGAGACTGTGTAAGATTCCAGTTATATTTTCCCATTCAACTCGTGTAGAAAATGTTAATTTCAAATGTTTAGTATGACGAGATAACAATATATTATTATCTCTGTCCATGTGTGCATTTGTCTATACATCTCATTCACTCTCCTTACGCGTGAACGGCAGTCATGCAAACACATGTAATTAACAGTACCGTAACGGATCGATTGTGTGCCCGCGGGCTATTATTCTGCATATGTACCGTGAAATATTGTTGCTGAAAATAGATGCTAGCATGGTAGTGTTTATAATTAAATATGGATTGAATGATAATTACTAATTTATATTAAGTATTGACTAATGTAAAATACATTGAGATATTTATACAGATCTGTTACAAAAAATATTATGTATATTGCAGTATTTTCAATAAAACAAGTAAATATTCAACCACAATAACGATTTTTCTGTTAAGGCTAATTTAATTTGAAGTTATTGGACCGGGACACAAGATCCAATTGATAATAAAAAACGTATTCGTAATTTGTACCTACGTTTCCTTCTGAAATAACTTCATTTTATATATTTCGATCACATTACACGCAATTAACATATCCTATTTCCATCTTGTACACAAAAAAATACACTTTTTCTTCTGCCATGTAAGCATTTTTTTTCCGCAACATTCAAAATGCTTAATAAGCGGAAATTTTCAGTCGATTTCATTGGCCATGTTCTTCATCTTTCAAAAAACAATTTTGAATAAAAAAAAACCTGTCCCGCAACCCAGTCCAAGGTCATAGAAATTACTGTAAAAAAAACATGTATTATTACAAGATTGACCTTAACGGGATATATGTTGTAGTCAAATAGAAATTTGCTTGTGCAAGGTTCATTGAGAAAAATTTATAAATATTTATACAAAATAATTCAGAATTTGTGCTTTTAACGTTAAATATATATATTAGACTTATTAGTTTCAAATGCATGTATGCTGGGAATATCAAAGTGAATGTACTAGGATATTTAGTTAGGTTTTTTTATTTCATTTCCTCTGGAGATAAATCCAATTGGAGTAAAACTCGACTGAGGAAATGCGTATTTGCAGAATCAGAGAGAAAATCTAAAATCGATACAATAAAGAATTAACTCAAACGTAATAATAAAACACTTATCTACTGGCAAAATATTTAGAATTAATTTTATTACCTCAAATCTTGATTCAAATATTTTATTCCGGTCTAATTTAAATTCACTATTTTATTTTATAATAATTACATTTTTATACCCCGTTTCAATATAAAATATTTAACGACCATTAAAAAAAACTGAAATTAGTCAAAAAATGTGTATAGTGAAGGTAAAATTTTAATATTCCATGTTTGGCAATGGCAAATGTAATAAAATAGAAAATTACTTAAAAAAATTACTCGTGATTATAATTGTCCTTCAATGAATAATGTTTAGAATTGTCCGTGATTTGATGGGATTTTATCGAGTAAATAGGTCAGCTAATGGAGGATTAAACATGATTAATATTCAGTGAATTGTTATTTCTCACGATATCATTCATCTAATTAATTCTTCTTCACGTTATCGAAGGTGATGTAGGTGTTTGATTTGAGAATAATTAAACTTTTCAAGTGACATATCGTATCATACGGTACAACAATAGGCTCTTGTCATACATATAACTGAATATCACATCACGGTATCAACTACACAAGTCAATAATTCCATCAAAAACTGGATAATCATTTTTAGTTAGGATGCCATATTAATCTTATAAGATTCTGTGTAAGAACTCTTTCTATAATTTGTAAGATCTGTTTCGATAACTGTTGTTATAACCAGTAATAGAATATGACATGAATTAGTTTATTTTAATAGCTGTCTACATATATGCACCTTTATTCACAGTGGATTGTAGGATTATATTCTGGAAATATTGATTCAAATAATGCCTGTAGATGCCACTAACAATTTGTTATGCCGTATTAATTCATGTTGGCAAATATGCATACTGTGTCAGCTGATTAGGTGGTGTCGTCGTTGCATATTTGTAATGTGTTTGCCAAAGCTGTGACGTACGATTATACGTAATATTATCCTCGCCGTCTATTGATTTACCTAACCGCCAGGTGCGTGTCTGAGCCTGTACAACATATATGTACATATATACATTACATATAGTATGTGTTCGGGTACATATACACCACGGTACACTATGCGTTTTATATAATTAAGCTTGTTGTCACAATTACAGTTCTTATTTGGACAAGACGCATGTCGCTACATACATACATATGTGTATGTTATGTTTAACTGTATACATGTCTGCTTCTGTGTATGTGCGTGTGTTTGTGTGAGGAAGTGTAAATGTATATATGTGTATATGTGGTGACCCTTTCTAACCTAACCTAACCCACACTCATTTTGTTATCTATTTATTATATGCGGTCGTCGACATGCCGGTTCCTATTCTGTTGTCTGTCCTGACAGACAGAAGAAGAAAGAAATAATATGACTAACTTTGGAAATAATATTTTTCTACACTATATTTTTATTTTACAGACTAACAGACGTTTGTTATTCGCCCGTGAGCAGTATTAATTTACTTTGTAAAATGTAAAAAGGTTTTTTTACTCGTAAAATTGCCTAAAGGACACAACCGCGTCTAAATAAACTTGCTTCTTTTCATTTGAGAATACAAGTCAACAAGAAAAACGAGTATAAAAATTACTCTCTGACAATAATATCTTCTATAAGATTTATATTTAAAACAAACCAGGTTTTTTCTTCTTTATTTACAAGCTGACGTGTAATATATGGCTTCACTTCGGTACTAATATAAATAATATTTTTGTTGTTAAACATCGTTAAATACATTGTAATTTGTGGCAATGGTGATAATTAAATTAGAATCTGTCGAAAATTGAACAATTGAATGAAATGACGTTAGCATAAATTACTCCATCCGACCAGAATTGAACCCGCGCTAATTGGGTTTGCTAATTAGTGTAGCAGTTCATTGTATCCTACCACAAATATGTTCCTACTATGCATACATTAACACGGCTCGGCCATTTCCAGTTTATTTCCATCTGTAAGTTCATTACCTAACTATTTACGATATTCAGTAATTTTTAAGGCTTCACCAAAAAATCGCATATTTTCTCTGCTGGTTTAAATCTTACCTGTGCTTAGCAAAATATGCCGTAAGACCCTTTCAGTCAACGTGGATACTACAGGCCTAGTCTAGTAGATAACTAATATTGTATATTCTCACGGGTATTTACTTAGACTGTGACTTCTGACCTCTGTGATAAGTGTGTTGTTAACCCCGGGGTTTTGCCTTCAAATGAATGCACTTATTCACAGTTTCATTTGACCTACAGTCACTCAGTGTTGGCATGCCTGCGGCTTACCAATATGCTTGGAATGTTGGAATTATTGTGTGTTTTCCTTTCTTCTGACAAGTGAATCATCCTTTAAGCTTCAAGTTTTGTTCATGGAATAAATAATCTACAATATACCTAGTCATTTCTCCTGTATCTATGTAGCAGTGTTTATTACACGCTCATGTAATATTAATTCACTGTTTGTTTAAAAATAGATTGCTAATTTAACTTTGTACCCAAAGTTTTAATCGAATTCCCGGCAAAAGGAGTATACCTTTCACCTCAGACATTCGCAAGAAATCCTTCCACACTGTAATTAATTCTTTTTGTTTTCCTTTATACTTGTGCATTTCAAATAACATTATAATTGGAATATTCTAAATGTATAAACAAATCACGTTTCCTCCATTGTAAAGAATTTTGTTATTGTAAAGGCTAATTTTGTACTGAATAAATAGGTAAAAGTTGATAATGTATTCGTTATGTATAAGAATAGATTTTTCAACATTTTTGAAATTCTGACGTATAATAAGACCTTGACACGAAACGTACAAACGAAATATTTTGGTAGAGCCAAATATTTACTGTCGTTTGTAAATTTAGAAATCAATTTATTATTGTATGTTTAAAGTATGTATTTATGTTTGTAGTAATACGAGCGAGAAAAAAATAAATAATCTGATAATAATTAGGTCGTAGTACTAAAGGTTTATAGTACATTTACAATTGAATTCATTATTTCTAAAATTAACCAGTAGCTACAATTAATGCTTGTCACTCGCTATCCTAATGGAATATTTTCAACAGAACGTCATTACAACTGATACAATCCGTACATCATGATAAATAATATCAGTTTATCAAATTAAAATCAAAATATCCCTAATAAATACACTGTTATCTAGATGGTATTTGTACATAATACGTGGAATACTGCATGTGTATAGTGTAAATAAATACAATTTGCATCTGTTTTATTTTACAACATGCAGTTATGTTCTCTGAAGAATGTTTTAACGCCCAGAGTCTAAGTAACATACACCAACATACATACACACACACACACACACGCACACAGACTCTGTGGCGCCTTGTCTTACAACATAACATTCTAAATGTAGCCATTGTCAGTTCTGTCTTTCAAATATCCCCTTACTTTCGTTTCACACTACGCAGAACGTCGTTGTCATTTTATAAATAAGAACTGAAACCGTACCGTGTAAATACAACGAACAGGTTCCAACTTGTATAGTAAATATTGCAAGGATTAATGCAGTATGGATGTACTATAGATACATATATGTACATATAATCCCTAGTGTGCTGTAGAATTGTATATGAAATGTAGGATAACAGACATTAATTTACCAGTTGTATTAGGATTGGAAACAAATGAATATCTATCTAAATGTTGTTTCTCTAGACTGGCTGTTTATCCGCATAAAAAGTTGTCCGCGGTACACAGATGTGTTGCAACTGACTTGCTTGTCCAGTGATCTGTCCGGTTCAGTACAGCCTCCCCGTGCGATGTACGTAGAATTGACGTCATCCCGTGCAGTCAGTACCGTAACGAAATGATTTTTAAATGCAACACCACCGTATCCTTTAAAATATCTTACGAACTGTGCTACATGTATTTTTGCTTGAAATATTGTTGATTCGAATACGAAATTCAGTAGCTAGTTTAGTGGAAATATCAACATTGTATGTATTGATATATGTTTGTTTATTCCCGGTGACGTATATTTACTTGTATATAATACTATGTACATAACTGAAAATCTATGCTCCGTACTGTTATATGTTTGTCGGATATATATTCTAAATACATATTATATATAGAGCTAGTTCTCTCTGAACATGTCGCATGAATATTCTCGCATATATTTGATGATCGGATGGTGTTATTTCCGCTATGGCAATGACCCTTCATGCCAGTTTGCTGATCATCATTCTGATTAAACATGTTGCCTGTCGCTAACACAGAACATTTTACAGTTATCCTTATTTAATTCATTCTCATTGATTTTTTCCGTACTGAGCCACTAGAACTTAAATACTTCAATATTTATATTAGATACTTTTGGTTCTCTTATATAATTTTAGTCACGTTTCCTCATTGATATAAATTAAATAATGTATTGTTAATATTCAAATAATATTACGTTGGAATTAATAATTCGAAAGTAAAAAAGAATGTATTGAATATTTTATCAACTGTCAGTAAATATATACTGCATACATGTAGATTATTACATAAAACTTTGAATAGAAATTATGCGTTTGCTTGGCAAATTGTAATAATAGTAATTGTACGATTTGTTTTTGCACTGCGAAAGCTAACTGTCTGGTGAAATGTTAAAACTGTCTTACCTCCGTGTATATACACATGTGTGTGTGTGTGTATCTTACGTGATACTACTTTTACTTTTTTATTACATTTGTGTGTGTACGTGTGTGCTTGGTTTACTATTGCGTAACTCCGCCCAGAATTGACCCCGATAAATGGTTGAAATGGACAATGTCACTTTCTTTTTTAAACAGTGTTCTGACTTGCATTCACATTTAGACACACGCACACATCGGATTTTAGATATTCAGAACATACTGATTTAAATCGTTCAAGTACAGGTCTAAACTAGAGAATTATTCATCAACTTGGACAAAATGAACATTTTAACACAATATTTTAACAACAGCCTTGATTCATTCACATTATTTGAACAGCATTTTTAACATGCTTGGTTAAGAGAAACTCCGTGGTTTATTCTCGAATGTTTACCGTTGATTCACGACTAGTACACAGTGCAGAATATTTCAAATATTTCCTATACAGCATTCAGTGTGAGTCAACCAGTAGCAATCAACTTCTTAGCACAAAGGGGGCTGTTCGCATTGTGTGTGACTTGCAAGATCAGGAATGTGTACCGTTGTTTCGTTATCGGACCCAACACGAAGTCAACGTGTTTCTCCTCACGCCATACAATAAAGCTATCCTTCTCTTTCTTATGTGCAGTGAGCTGGTCGATGACACAATTTCATAAGCACACGAATTCAACAGGTGATAGTTTATATAGCTCATCTCTCGCACAAGAATATGGTACAGGGTTTTATAATTTAATGCTCCCTGGACAAAAGGGAGAAAACAGATGTAAAGAGAATAATTTATAAACAAAGGTAGCAACTAATGTATATGAATGTTCATTAATATACATTATGTTTGTAGGGCAGACAAACATGAACACTTTAATCCTTAACAACAATATTATTTTAAAGAAATTGGTTTAGCAATTTATCTTGTAAATTTGTAACAACTGTTACAATAGAAAACTAACCATGCAATACAAGTTTATACTCTTATGCCCATTCTTAAATATGTACTAAACACGACATGTTATATAACTAAATGAGAAATTACAAAAATTGCAGACAATCCTATTTTGTTATTTAAAGATATATAAGTGTAATGTTTATTTCAAATGTTCGTATCTCTTGTAGTTTCATGTTATCAGCATAATGAAAGATAACCTGTTCAAATCTATGACACATACATATGCGTAGATAAAATAATGTTAGTGATAACATTGTTAGTTTTTCTCGAAAATGTCATATAAATGTCTACAAAGTATTGTAACTGTTTCTTTAGTTTCAATATCAAAGTGCCCAGTATAAATGCATACTATTTATTTATTCCATGTATTGTATAATAATATTTCATTTTTACGGTCACATGTGGATAACCTTATTGACATTTAACACTTTTATAATTGCATATTTATTGATAAAATATCTACAATGTTATATAAAATGTAATATTGTAATCTCAATTGTTTGTATAATGCAGAGATTCTGAAAAATCAGGTTATATATTCATAAAAAAATGGGATTAATTAAATTAAAGTCGTGTGATAATATTTAAATAAAGATTGAATATTTATGACTTTTTTTAATTCAGCATGAACACTGTTTGAACTTTAATTAATTCTGTTTTTTTTTTGGTATTATTTGAATAGAATTAGTTAATAAATAAAATAAACATTAGCGACAAGGTTCTCTCAGTGCTCGATGTAATATCATGAAATTATATTTTATATGAAAATCGCAAGAGAAAACTTCTTTGCTAACCATTTTGTTTGAAATACTTTGATCCTAGCCACAATGCGTGTAGAGTTCCATCATCCGTTCAAATAACTCACCGTCTCAAGTGTCATCTTGTGCTGCTTGCCGCTTCAAGTAGACTTGTGTCTTTTCTCTCACAGTCCGGCTCTGAAGTGTTTGTACCTAGTCCACTCCTGTGCGTGCACACACACACGTATACATATATACTAGTTGTTTTACTACTTAGGATATATATATGAAGCGACCAAGACTTTTAAGAACGATGACCTTGATGTCTATAGAGACAACTTGACCTTTTTACATTTAAATGGTGTTTCATTTGTACACAGCCACAAGTGGTGTTAGTGTTCGTTGACAAGAATGAACGTGTGAATTAGCGTACCACATGTGTATGCTATATATTCTAACCAAACATGAATAGTTGCATGTATTATCTGCAAATATATTAGATTTAATATAGCTATATAATTATACCGAATTTTTTTTATAAATACTAATACTTTTTATATGTGACCAAGTCATATATATGTATATGTTATTTTTGAATAAATTTCTTGTACGAGTACTAGTAATGTATGTCATTATTTTCTTTTTAAACTCAGTAATTTTATTATACAACCGTATAATTTGTTCACATGCGTGATTTTAAAATGAAAAGCGCACTCTTGAATGAGTTAACATAATGGTTACGTTTGAAAAACAATGTATTGTCTTGTGCGGGTACTTAGAAACACATTAATTATAAGCTATGTAACTGCAAAAAAATTGGTGTCACTCTGGTACCAGTAAAACGATCACTTGACATTTTTTCTTGCTTCAAAAGTGACATTGAAATGAACTACTTTAATCCTGCAATTTTAAGATTCAACATTAATAAAATAACTGATCTGTTATTTGTCATTGCAAGTAAATATTGCTAATATCCGCTAAGATAAATCAAGTTGAATCAGGATAGTAAAATGTTAGCGCATGCAATGTGTATGAGTCAGAGAATTTTCTGTCTGCAGCAACAACAACACACACACACACATACAGCTGACCGTATATATGCATGTATGTGTGTGACGTATATAGGAATATCCTTGTCCCCGTAGTTTTATATATAAGCACGTGTGTACATGAGGTTATGTGAACTTATGTACTCGAGTAAGAACCTGTGTGGGATTTACTTTGACATACTTACAGACATTATTGAAAGATATACTTGCAGATTATAACCTCTTGTATGGATACAACAATATTCACTAATATCTGACTATAACTGTAAAAATATTTGAAAATAGATTTGATAGTTTTTTTCTGGTAACATGAAACTTCCGTTGTATAACATATTTTCTTTTGTATACTAATTCGAAACTGTATATTTATTAGCTAATTTAAAAGAAGCATGCGGATATTTGAGTTCCTGGTGTTGTCGTCTTTTACTTGCAGGCATAAATTTACTACAAGGTACAGTACAGACATCTTGGACATTCAATTAATTACTTTAACGGCACTGATTCCCGTACAGAAATACACTCATCCGTCCGTTCGAAACGAACTTGGAAATAAAATAAAAGCAAAACAGGGAAAACAGAATAAAGCAAAACGCAACAAACGCCGCAGAACTCTTAAAAACCGCACACAAACATACAGTGTTAATCATCAAGATTAAATGTCGTACAAAAAATTGTAGAAAAACTGTAGTTAAATCACAGAGACATAAAACAGAAGTATCATAATGAGGTTTCATTTTTTGCTTCAAAGAATATTTCTAGCTAGCACATATTAGTTAAATGCTGCTGTAATTGTTTGTTAATTGTCGAAACATCATGATTAGTGAGTGATTGATTGGGAGAACAATAGCTGGTAATATGCCTGTCTCTTGGCAGATATATAGGTATATGTACATGTGTATTAGTGACAGGAAATCATTGTCAGTCATATACTGAATCATTGATGCAAGTCTCGCGAGAATCATACATGTACATACGTGCATTATGACTATACATAGTAGAACAGGATATACACATATAACGATTATATACAAAGTTTAGTTGCTGAAACAAATGCTATATTAGTCATTTCAATATAAACTGTAGTTAGTTTGAACTATGTAGGTACATACAACAAAACAATAGAGGAATGAATATATTGTCTTAAATTGTGCTACCCTGGGAATATAGCACAATATTGTGGGTTATCTAGGTGTGGTATAGTACAGAGATGTGTAGGTTTTATAATTAATTTGAATCTACTTCTGTCACGCTGTTGACTTTGTTATACAACAAGCATACTGAATCTGTGTTAGTGTCACAACACTTACTTTTACTTAACTAGTGACTTAAATAATGACTACATGCACTAGTCATTACAGAGAATTTATATGCTTGAAACTATGAATACAACTGCACCTGGAGCTAAAATCACTTTCATATTTACATGTACATACGTACTTACACATACACAGATATTTCAACATCATTATATACCGTTGTTTACAATCTGGCAGATATACACTTGTATTTATGAACACTTCCTGAAGTAAAATCTGAATTATAATATAATATATACATAATGTAACACTTTAACTGCCGTGCCGATTTTCCTAAAGGGAAGTGATGTATATCCAAATGTATATACACGGCAGTCAAAGTGTTAAACATTACTATTATAAGTCCTGAGAATGAAAGAAAAATTATCTCATAACGAATTAATATTTATAAGTAAATCTGTAAAATGCTGGATATTTGTAAATTCAATTATATTATTTCGTAATAATAATGTTTCAAATTTACGTAAGCATGAAATGAATAATGTAAAAAAAGCTAAAATTTTGCATATTAACCTGTAAAAACTGTTCCACATAAAAGATAACATTCATTAATACAAATGCAAGGTCGGCATGTCTAAACACGCTGGTTTGCAATGTACCATTTGGTGTTACTAAGCAATAATACGGTCCATTTATGGCATATCAGTAGAAATAATTGTTTTTTCGGGGCAGAACCTACGCGTAGGATTGTACAAGTGTATTTTTCAATTTACGTTTAATATTCTAAAATACTGAATCATACTTAGATATACATTTATGTATTTGTAATCTGAGGCAACACATACACATATGTACCTGTGATTCAAACAAAACAATCTAGATTCCCGTGCTGTCGACGTTCGTTTTTAATCAAAGCAAGCTTTTGTATTTTCATTTCGCAGCAGAGAACAACATACAAAACGACAACTAACGAGTCTGTCTGTTAATGAAAAACCGAACAAACTAACTGCGAACTGTATGTGTTTGTGTGAAAAAATCACCTATCATCGCATGTATGTATATTTGAAATGATATTGACATCATATCTGTACTTTATTCTCGAACGAATCATCAAGTCTGAACGTCTCTAGCAATGAAGGTATTTGCTGCTCTTTTAACAAAACGAATTTCAAAAGAAGGTCTTACTTTAAAACAATACGAAATGGACAAATCAAGGCTATATTACTGTTAGTATGAAATATAATCATCATTACAGTTGTAATGTGACATATTCTCAAAACACCACAACTTATGTTTGTAAGCAAACATATTATTGTGTGTAATTAAACAGGTAATAAAAAATAAACATCTAGGTTGACATATTAATATGAAACGTAGTTAAATAATATTTTGTACTGTGTTTGGAGTGAATGTGACGCTAGAGATCTAACACTAAATGCATAGTGTGTTGCAATAGTGATACGGGTCAACGCGCGCACTATCTAACGCTTATCTTTATAAAAGAACAAAGCAACTCTTCCATTGAACCATCACAATATCCACACCCATACATACATCTCTAGTATATATTATTATGAAATATTTCTATCCAGACATTTTTTACATTTTAGCAAAATTATCGGAAGAATTCAATATGTGGTTTAACCAAACATTGTGGAAACATAATGTGGTTTTTTAGAGAAAATCCATGAATTTTATAACCAGTATTGGAATTTTTAACTTGGTAAAAAAAATCAGATATTTTTCAGAAATATAACTGTCGTTACATGTTTTACTAACTTTTAAATTGCATATTTGAAATATAACTTGTGTAATTTACACTTTGTGACTACGTTTCTACTGAATATTTCAATATTATTTTCAATTCAAAATCTCATTATACAGGTTTCTTTGATACAAATATATATATATGTTTGTTTTTTAAATCTAAATTTATATTTTTATTTATAAGTTATAATGACGAGTGTCGTTAAATGAATGATTAGCTACAGCTAAAACAAGAAATAAAATAGGAATATTTACATCTGAAAGTAAATACAACACATCCGCCTTGAATCATCATCACAAGAATGTTCTATTTCGGGTGCAAGTCTTAAAATACATTTCGTTTACTCTTGGATAATGGAGCAATGCTGACTACCTACATAACATACCTCTTCATATTCAGTTCAAACAGCGGTTATATTAGAAATGCACAAAATCATTATTAACACCGTGACTGCCGTGTGTGTTATACATTTAGATACACATCATAGTGTGTCCTTGCCTTTATGAACATCGGTTCAGTAGTCAAAGTGTTCATTGTTAAGTGCAATTCGTAACTTTACTAATTTAGTGCAATAATTTAGCTATTGTCACGTGTACTAATTGCTTAACTAAATTGTACCTAATGACATACACACGTATATATACGTATACGTGTGTGTGTGTGTATGTATGTTTGTTTTGACACAAGTTGCTGTGCTTAGCAACGCAAACGATGCAAGCAACGTTGCCAAGGATTACGTAGCCAAAGTACAAATTCATTCATTGTCGTACGGACACAGAAACTGCAAATTTAAACACGTTCACACCGGTACTACATAGTTGTCTAATATGAAAATATCATGTAGTACAATTCATAATAACATTTCTCTCCTTGCTAAAATATTTCAACAGAATTTTGCCGTTGCAATTTTTTTCATATGCTACACGAACCATATACAAAATTACAATAATTATTTCATCATTTGACCATATAAATTTCGACTAGAGGGGGGCGGTGCCCCAGTCACCGTGTATAGAGTAATTCGGGCGAGACGATATTACGAAAGTGCTCCCCACATACATACATACCTGCAGAGACTGCAGTTTTCAATTGGCCTTATATCTCCCAGCCAGAGTAGAAAGTAAATATGTAAACATTCACCACATAAAGAAAACGGACCGTATGTACCATTGATTATAAGAACATGAGCGTGCGAAGGGGGCAATGGTGGTGGGGGTATGTGTATACACGGAAGACTTTTACTTTCTTCCTGCAAGTCTGAGAAGAGTTCTACGCTTCCGCTCTCTTCACCGAAGGAAACTTTCTAGAATCTGATGAGAAAAAGATGCGTAACACGTAATATATTACGTTGACAGAGACTGTTATTAAATGGAATAGCTAACAGATAGCATGTAATTACTCTTTACATTCATGAAGCATAGAATTTAACATCAGTTTTGCGATCCAAGTGACGGTTCAATTTAGACTGCATTTTTGAAAAGAGAGTAGTCGATTTACTCTATATGCAAGTCCTCCAGATCTAATCATAATCAAAAATTTCACTTTCAATAAATATTAAGATCTCTGACAGTGTTTATTCTGTGTAATCATATTTGTTTCTTGGTCAGACTTAATTAAACACAATACACGTATTTATATTCTTAGAAACTGGTAGTGGAAGAATCACTTGTACAGATAGACATCAGACTATAAATTCAGTATCGTGCTGATCGCCAACACGTAACAAGTACACGTATAAAGTCCAGGTACAAAGAAGAAGATGCAAAGATGCCAAGCGGCTCGTGGGAAAACCACGGAGATGACGTCAAGGCAAAGGCGACTGGTGCCTTGTTGCTCCAGGGCAAATCATATAGACAAAGTATTCGGAGTTGACCTGAATTCATCCGTTTAATAATGCAACAGGCGATGTTGTGTCAGCTTGACTGCGCGTCTGTCTTGTCTCTCAGCATAGAGTTAAAGAATTCAAATTACAATGGAAATGCAATGGACACTGCTGAACAGAGCATTATAATGGAACTAACGCGGAAAAATGATGTGCTCTTAAAACGAATATCTCCACAGAGAGAGAGCCAGCAGTAGGGCTTTATGATGTGTATACGACACAGTAGTGTACATTACGTTTAACTGTTTGGAAATATGACTTTCATGATAAAAGCACAGATACGTGTCTGAATAATAAGTAATGTCTTTATCCCTCTAGAACTTGAGAGAGATGTTTCTGCTTTTTAGAATCTGAATGTGATGAAGCATAATTAAAAAGTACAACAGAGAGATACTGATAGCAAAATAGTGGATTGATGATAGTATGACCTTCGGTAAGTGAATCAGTAGTTGATGGGGCGGACACTGTGAGTGATAAGTTGGTCACGCACGGTGGGCGGCGGTTACTGTGATAGTGCCGGAACTCGAATCCCGGTCGCCGGGGCGGTCAGTCTGTTCAGTATCAAACTTCAACACAAACAAAACAACATTAATCTGGCTGGCATATGCATGCCTGTGTCCAGAGAGAGAGAGAGAGAGAGAGAGAGAACTTCAATCTCAAGTACATACATTCTCTATCGCTGTCTTGTACTCGCTTACTCACTTCAGAGCATATTATCCATGTATGGTTGTACATATAACGGACTTTGTGAGAGCCATGCTACTCCGTAACGACGCAACCTGTCCTGTACACGTGCTCGGCTATTTTGTACTGTAATTAAGTTTCGTATATGCAAATAACTTTATACACCCAAAGCATAGAGTAGAGATGTATAGTTTTAGGGCTGCTATTTCTGATCTGCGTAACACTGACATACACTTCTGTTATTGACAGGAACTTTACAACGGGGTTAATTAACGTTAGCGCATGTTAGCTTTCAATCGGGAAGTTTTTTCATTAAAATTTGTATGTAAATTAGTTCATATTTATTTCGATCCATATCAGTAGAATATACTATGTTTCATTTAATATTAGTTTTCCTTTGGCTGTATATTCTTTACATTTGGGCAATGCCTTCTTATTGAAGTGTAAGTAATAAATCACAACGAGGTTCCTGGCTGTGTATCTCCATGTACTTATCTGTGTTCATTCAGTAAATTCAATATAACCACTGCATAACGACACCCAAGAGTTGGGGGCGCGACCCAGAGATATATATTAACAACGTGACAATAACGATATGAATTTATTACTGTAATACTATACACTGGATAATACATGCACACACACACTCGATAAATAAAACAAATCTGCATAAATAAAAATAAATACGTTGTATCCTTGTTATAGATGATATATGTACAATTATTTTTTGTCGAAGAGTTGACAGGTCACATCAAGTACACATACACATGTTTTATTCTAAAATGCTCTCGTGTTTGTGTATTTACGGTTGGAAATAAATTAACAGTTTTTTCTAGTTAAATTCTCTGTTTGATGACTAACAAATATGGAATTTGATTTACATATTAAATGTATCATTGAATGCCTGTAGCAAATAGGTTTGCCATCGTTTTGCATATATTAATGGCTTTGTGTAGGTAATAAGATAAGTGTAATAAATAAATATATACTTTATAGATTGGAGTTAAAGAAGTAAAATACATATGTACGATAAATATAGAGAAAACAAAATATAGAATAATTTCTAAATTATTAAACATACATTACATATTGATATTTTATTGGTAATTATCTTACATTGTAATAATATTACTCGTATGTATTTTTAATGTTATAAATTGTTATGGTCATATATGTATGTATTACGTATCGTACGTATATAAACTGGGACAAGTTGACATATGTGACCTGTCACAATGCTATCTGTCCCAGTTATAACTTACGTCACCACTTTCATCGCAGTAGGCAATTGAAAACCAAATAAAACAATAAAAAACAACAATCACCACTGATATAATACTACCGTCATAAACATCTACGCTAATTTGATTAAATATTGAAATTGTTTCTGCTCATTTTAAAATCACTTCATTGCATTTATTTTGCCATTTGACATTGATTTTGTACATGTCAATAAATTATTATTGTTTGTGGGTTGTATTGTTTTATTCTGATAACCCTGTTGATTATTAAAAACGTAAAATTCAATTTTGCTTTGTGATTGATTAAATGAACAAAAGAGAATAATCAAGAGCGTATCGCGATCAATAGTTTTATTACGCATATTAATTATGCCATTCATTGGATAATTCAAATTTATCCAAAGTTGGCATATTTATCTTGCTTTCTTTCCTTGAAATTCAGATATTCAGACGTTGATTTTGTTTTCATAAAACAGTGTATACAAAAAATACTAGAGTTATCTGTTAATATTGACAGGGGAATTCCTAACATACAATATTTATATGAATGTATGTATTTGTTGAAAGTGTAAACAATACTATTTATCTACACAAAGTTCCACGCCCCTCACATAAATACATATGTATTGATATCATAAGATATTGTGTATTATATAAACAGCAAACATGTATTTACATGCATGTTATGGATTTTTTATTATCTCTTTGCATATGTATGGCATATGACTGTTTAAATCTGGAACATTACAGATTAGCATATTATTTTGGACACATTAGTCAATACTGTATGAATTCAGCGGTACTAAACAAACATGTACCCCGTGTATATTTACTTTCGTTATTTATGGAAATATTCATTGTACATATTAATATTGGATTCTATAATAGATATTAATATTTACTTTGAAACACTTTTTCATTCCGCGAACTCGTATGTTAATGTTTTTGTCACTATATGTACTGTGTATTGGAAAAAATTATACAAGTTGAAACGAGTGTAAGTAAATAATAAATGAAGCGATGACCTATTATCTGCCTTTACCGGTATTTCTTCTTGTTCCTCCGTTAACCGTGAAATGAATTTTTCCGGTCGCCCAGCTCCTTATATAATATCTCGCCGCCAACCGATGTTCTATTTTAATACTTTTTATTGATTTCATATAGTCAATTAACGTACTTTAAAATTGCCTGTCGACAGAGGAAATTTCTGTGAAATAAATTATGTTCTACAAGTTCAATTTATTATTTTTTACTTGCCGCAGTTTTTTTTTCAAAGTAAAAAGGACGTTGTTCAGTTTAATGGTACTTACTTTTAGTCCTTTTTTCGTTACGGTGTATTTCAAAATAACCTGTATTTTGTTGCAGCGATTTTGTGGAAAGAATAAACTCATTTAATTAAAATATAATGATTATTAAATACAGTATAATTTATAATTTAAAACGCACATATAACGCATTTTAAAAGTAAGTACAAATAGATTATTTATGTCATATCAACGAATGATTCAGTCACATGCGCGCATATGCAGTTGAGGCCATTTTTATGACGGAGATGTTACTGTTGTGTACATAAAGGTGATGTCCTTGCTAGTCGATTGACATGTACATGATTGATGCATCTTTCTATGAGAATAGATTAATATATATTTGTTTCCTCTTTCAGATTTAGTTCAATGCACAAACGAACCCAATGTTTCCATACCACAGTTGGCCAACCTGCTAGTGGAAAGATCACAGAATGCCAACTGGATCGTAGTTTATAAAGCCCTGATCACCGTACACCATATGATGTGTTATGGGAATGAGGTAAAAAATAACAATCTCACCTCTTATTATTACAATGTAATGTTAGTATAGAAAGTTCTCCATGTTACAAATTAAATGAATGAAGTCACATTGATGATTGCTCACGTTTCTCGGATAAACATTGCCAAAGTACAGAATGTATAGTGTTTAACATAATTAAATCTGTACTACACGTGATTGCGTTATATATATTCTTGATATTAATGTGCTCATTAAAATAATTACGTATATATTACAAATTTTATATCAAACCTCTTTAATGTTCATTAAATCAATGAGGTACAGACTGATATTGCTAAAAATTAAAATGCGAAGGGTAGTTTATTTGATTAGTTTGATTAAATTGAATATTCTAACTGGTAGATAATGTAAATGTCTAGAATAGAGGTATATATGTATCTATATAAAATTAAATGATTAATAAATGTAATTATGTTTCAGCGGTTTACACAGTATCTAGCGTCGAGTAACAGCACATTTCAGCTTAGTAATTTTTTAGATAAAAGTGGATTACAAGGTAACATCAAATTTCCGCCCTAATTTAATTGCTACAACCCTTCATTTTCCGCTTATTAACATAAACTAATACTGTAAAAGCATCGTTATCCAAACTTGTGTTAATTATTATAATCTCGAATCCTTAGCGACGATAATGAGTTATACATATGTCTTAATTATTAAAACATATTGACATAGTGTTAAAAAAAATCACGAAAATATCTACTGTTTTGAACGCTTAATTCATTTTGATAAGTTTCAAGGATTGTTGATAATTATTTACACTGAAAATTATCAAAATATGCGTTTGTATCAGCTAGTAACTATTTTAAAATACTTTTTTCCTTCAATTCTCCAGCATTAACATAAGACCATGACATTAACTATGTCTTGTACGATGATTCACGTCTTGCTTTAATCAGTTTTAATCAATGCATGCGCATCTTAATTAACACTATGATTCACCATAGCGTTGTTTATCTATTAACCTTATAAGTTATCGCTTTATTTGCCATCAAAGGCAAAACTAATATTTACTAATCTACTAATGTTTTTTTTGTTTTGTTTTATTAACATCTGAAGGTGTAGCGGGTGCGAGAACTGGTGAGTTATTTCACTAATCATCTACATTGTCTTAAATAACATTATATGCATAATAATATTATCACATTAAATATAAGCTGATTAACTTACATTATTCCATTCCAAAATTTACATTTTATTTACATTGTACCGAGATATTCCTTGTATATTTAATTGAAACTTTTAATGAAAACATTTCATTCTAGAAAGTATACATTTATTTAACGTTATTATGCAATACTGTTAATTCATTCTTGAATAAACTTTAAAAGTTAATAATCTTTTTACTTAATTCATGTACACTTCTTATGAAGCAAACAGTGGAATTATTAATGCATTGTTTATGTATTTTTGCAAAGAAACACAGTGGTGCAAAAGAAAATAATATGTTGTTGGGACTGTTGATTAATGATTTATTATTTCAGGGTACGACATGTCACCGTTCATACGACGGTACGCTCGCTATTTGAATGAAAAAGCGTTATCATACAGGACGGTAGCATTCGATTTTTGCAAAGTAAAACGAGGGTAAATATATACATTTATTATAACTATACTAGATACAGAAGCAGTATTTTCCTGTTTTTATTCAGTTAGTAAACCCACTTCAAATATAACTAGGTGATGCTGAAAATAGGCTTAAAATC
>JAGJTL010000036.1:656607-670934 GCA_022063505.1 Calosoma granatense
GTGATGCTTAAAATAGGCTTAAATTCCAGTTTGAACCAGTAGTCAATTCTAGTTATGACATAGCGTTATTTATCATTATATAAATGGGAAAACTTCTCTTAGTTATTGTAAATGCAAAATGTAAAGTAGCCAACGGCTTGTAATACTAAATAATTAATAACTACTGTAGCTAGTCAATACTGAATTTAACCTGAGAAAACTTGAACGTCTTTTCACAGGAAAGAAGATGGTACACTACGAACAATGAACGCTGAGAAATTATTGAAAACATTACCAACATTACAGAATCAATTAGATGCATTGCTAGAGTTCGATTGTACGGCTAATAATCTGACCAATGGAGTAATTAATATGTGTTTCATGCTGTTGTTCCGGGACCTTATACGGTTATTTGCCTGTTACAATGATGGTGTTATTAATCTATTAGGTAAATATCAAGGTACTTGTCACTAAACGATTACACATATTAACATATAAACTCTTGTGTATGAACAGAGAAATACTTTGATATGAATAAGAAACAGTGCAGGGAAGCCTTGGATTTGTACAAGAAGTTTTTGATACGAATGGACCGAGTTGCAGAATTCCTCAAAGTCGCCGAGGTATGATGTTCATACAATCAGTCAGTTTATTTACAATGAAGCCAGTAGTGGCTATTCTTGTTTATAATATAAGTATCATTTTGTAAAAATTACTGGAATTTGACTAGTAATGAAAGTAAAAATAGTAGTAGTTTAGTATGAGAATGTTTCCTTCACATATGTGATGGCAGGCAAGTGTGAATTAATGTGGTGCTACCGTATTTTTAGAACGTCGGTATCGATAAAGGGGATATACCAGATTTAACCAAAGCGCCCAGCAGTTTACTAGATGCATTGGAGCAACATCTAGCGTCCATTGAGGGAAAGAAAAGCAATACAACAACACCGACTCAATCAGCCAGGTATTTATATGTTGATGTAGATGTTAGTTCACAATATTATTTTCATTTTTACCTAGAATATTATTTATATCAAGAGTACTATAGTGTATATAGTAAATGTAAATTATATTTTGTGATTTATTTAGTTTGTATTTTATTAATTTTATTTATTTTTTCTTTGACCCTATCCCTGTATTGTATTGTTCCTATTCTTGCATGCTATGTGCATCCTGCATATGATTCCTAAATGTAGCAATCAGAAGAATGTAAAATCGGCTGTGACTGCATTATCTTCCACCAGTTCGGCATTCGGTACAGCCGCGACTAATGGTCGTTTGGAGAACACTAACGGCATTGATGAATCACTGAAACAACAGATACTTGCCGAAGAAGAAGCTGCCATGAACCAGTACAAGGTAATTTACCTTATTCACCAAAAGCATTTCTAACATTACTGCATATATACGAGTACATACACTGTAAAAGTTCTCTCAAACAGATGTTCTGAATGAATCTCAGTTCACAACACACGTTCAATGTTGTTAATCTTGTGTGTAACTATGTTCGTTAGTCCAAGGTCCAATCACCAAACAGCACTACAAATCCGTTCCTGAGTAGTCCCGTCGCCAGTGCACCTGCACCCGCGATGGACTTATTTGCTATGCCCATCAAACAAGAACCAACACCGACCAAAGCATCCGACGATCTACTCCAACTCAACAATCCATTCGCCGATGTATTCGCACAGCCGACTGTCCCCGCAGTTGTACCAGCCGCTGTGCCCATGCAATCAAATATCTGGCTTACAAATGGCAATGGTATATACATAGTGTTGTATTTTATTGAATGTAATGATTTTATATTGATTGTAATTAATATTTATAGGATTTGCACCACAACCTGCAGCCCCGCCACCAACTACATCATTCGTGTCTGAAAGCAGTTTCAGTTCCGTATTTGGTGTAGCAGAAACGACAGGTTGGTTTATAGGTTATGTTGATCTGTTGAACCGTTGCATGTATGTTTGGACACTGAACAGATCACGTTATTTGATAACTTACTTATTTAAATCTTATACATGTCTAAATGTGTATTATATCTAAACTAACACTCATTTGTGTTTTGAATTCAGTGTAACATTTTCAATATTTTCTTTAACTATTTTTCATAGTGTATTCTC
Organism: Calosoma granatense; assembly: GCA_022063505.1. Taxonomy (NCBI): domain Eukaryota; kingdom Metazoa; phylum Arthropoda; class Insecta; order Coleoptera; family Carabidae; genus Calosoma; species Calosoma granatense. The sequence continues at coordinate 658,710 of JAGJTL010000036.1, forward strand.
TATTTACACTACTTGTTAATATTAGTACGGGGAGAGTACAGTGTGAGCCACACCTGATTATAATTAACTATATTAATCATCTAGTAAATGTTGTGTTATGTAATATATGTATACAAAACACTATATGTCTCCCTCGTACTTACTATAATGTCGTGTTGTTATTTCTGTGCAAGCTGCGACTGACACCGCTGTCAGTGGATCGCCCGCTTTATCCAATCCCTTCCTTACCGATATCACATCCGACACTCCACCATTACTCCTTGACACCGTGTCCGAACCTGCTGCTGCACCACTCACAAGCAATACATCAATCATAGATTTCTTCGCTTCCGATATATCCGATGCTCCAATCCTCGGCACTGTTCTACCGCCTACTCAATCGCCAATCTTACCAAAGAGTACACCAGACCGTGAACCAACTCCAGACTTGCAACCGAATTTCACTAAACCCGAATCGAATCCAATGCATAGTGATTTGTTTGACATGAGCACTGATCCACCCATACTAGCCTCCGCCGCACAACAACCTGCTATGCAACCTGTTTTTACATCGACCGAGAATGAGGTTGAGCTTCCCCGTAAGTCCGTACCGCCTCCCCGACCCCCGCCGCCTGTTGTCAAACCGCCGACAACTCCGCCCGTTGTTGCTAAAAGTGCACTGGATGACTTAAATCAGTCTATCATGATGTCACTTGGTTCACCTGTCAAAGTCAACTCGCCGCTCAGTTCTTCACTCATTGAAGGAGAACAAACCGTGATCATGGAGCCCGCGCTCCAAACACAATCACACTCACAGTCTTGTTTGTCCGGCAAACAAGACACTAATATGCCGTTTGCAGGTGACCAGTTAATCGCTGATGTAGTTCTTTCTTGTATTAGTCAGTCGTTTCATTTTGTAGTTATACGTATGTAGTTTGTGTGAATATTTGACGTTGTTTTCCACATATCATACCTTGTTTCTGTGAATACTTGATTGAAGCTTCTTGAATGCTTTTACATATCTTGAGCATGAATACGCTTTCATTTGTCAATTCATTGTTTCATTATCATTTGTTAAGTTAAAGATTGAAATAAATAAATACAGGATTGATTGTTGTTTCCTCTATGTGTAAGTGTTGCGTAAATTTGGTGCATGAGGAATTTAGAATACAACATATATTATCTTCTACAGATTCAATACTGATTACTGTACAAATTAAAAAGCTTGTTGGCACAAGATTTGTTTTTATAATTGGCTTAATCTGTAGTCAGAAGTAAACCGAGTATATCAACATTTGGCTTGGCTGCGTAACAGTGTGTGTTTATTCGTTAAAGGATTCGATGGACTTGGCGGTGTACTGCAACCTGCCACGACACAAGGTGTGTCCACATCTAATAATACTAATAAATCCTCAGCTCAGTCACAGGGCAGTGCCTTACTCACTGGTGATCTTGAGTCAAGTCTAGCATCTTTGGCAGAGAATTTGTCCATAAACAATCGACCGGCACCTGTAAAGTAAGTGCCAGCGGCAAGAAATGTTTGTTGATTAACGTTCTGTACGAATTGCATTGATGTTTTATTTTGTATCGTAGAGGTGTACAGTGGAATTCTCCTAAGAACGGGGCCAAGCCAAGCTCCGGATGGACTCCACAACCTATGGCTGCCACTACAGGCGCTGGATACCGTCCAATGGTAAGGACGGAGAATGATATTATCTTATTAGTGATGTACCTGTGTAATGTGGTCGTTTTGTGTTACAGGGCCAGGGGATGAATACAATGACAGCACAACCCATGTTTCCACCAATGCAGCCCATGGTATGTCCTTGTATGAAATATTTACTTCATAAGAATATTGTTTACTTGTCGTCTATTCACAATTGTTTTGTTCATTTAGATCTCAATTAGTTTAGAACTAGTACGATGTATGTATGTTTTTGTTAAATACAGGGTATCCGACCAATGACTGCTGGCCCCGGTCTAATGACACCGATGACCGCAATGACAGCAGCGCCACCAGCAGCGGCGAACCCACCGATGGCTCAACAGCAGTCGCTGTTGTTTCACTGAACCAATTCTGTATGTAAGGTCGGTATACACACACACATACAAGCATATACATACCGTACCATAGTTTAGTCCTGATATTTGTACTATTACTATAACTACTACTACTATTACTATTTACTATTACTCGATAACGATGATGTAAAGTTAGCCAAGTAAATCTGAAGGGAAATCATGTCATGTCATAATTGTGTAGCGGTTACATAACCTAACAATGTGCAAGTCAATGTTTTTTAAACAGATATTATAAGTTTCAAACAGCAGCACACGAATTGATTTTGAGTTGATGTTTATTCTTGTACAGATTAGCAGTTTGTTTTAAGTATAACAACAAAAACAATTGAAATGTTTTCTAATTAGAAATTACTGTGAAAATCAGTCAATATGTGTCTGTCTTGTCTGTCTCTTGGTGTCTTAAATCGACTGCAGATGTTTCATTGTTAACGTTGTATTGTGAAAAAATGTTTCGGTAAACATCCTACACAAGCACGCACACACAAACTCAACAAAAGAAAACAATATTATACTTGTTGTGTATAAATAGATCGATCATTCCTTGCATATCAACAACCAATGGAACCGGCTAATAAGGTTCACATTCGTATACACTATCATTACCTACTATCTATTTTACTTGTATTAAGTTCTATCTATCTTCTCTGCATGTTAAGAATTGTGTTTTAGTGAAACGTTGTTAATGTTTTTTGAACAAGAAATTCCAAGGGAAATTTCTTTGGTTTAGTTACGAACTGATAGCGCCCCCGTCCTAGTAAAATTAAATCGATTTGGAAGCAAGAGAACAACAATTTTGTTTCTTGATGTGATAAATCAAACAGACAAATTCACAAACAGAAACTTTATTTAACATATGTATTAATTGTCTACTTAATTAATCAGAATTATGTATTACTAATAATTAAAATATAAATCGTACTACGTACATATTTACAATATGAAATTATCATTCTATATATGTTAAATAATGTTTCTTGTTTTTGTCTGTGGGATTATTATTGTGTTTTATAAAATAAAATACATTTTAATTAAATTACATTAGTTTTTAGTCTTCTTTAAAACAAGTATTGTGTCCTGTGCCTTTATCTAAAAAATGTCACTTCATTTTGCAAGTTTAGTTTTATTCTCTATACATACATATATAAAGTAGTGAACTATTCTGTTTTACCTACCCGGATCCGTTACGTTTTGGTTGTAGAAAGATCACTTTAATATCATTCATATCATATTGTAGATGAATTCTGGACTTTAAAGTGATCCAGTTCAGTGGATAGATTAACCAAAACGATGACGAACGGTATTCTTGTTAGAAATACTGATGCCAACATATTAGACACAGCATGCGAGTTATAATATTTAGAATATTTACAAATCAATATATTTTCTCTTTTATTTTATCATATCTTGTTTAGCCACTGTATTTTAAAACGTAGAAAATGTACTTACATAAAAATTATTTAAATAATTATATCAGTATAATCGTGTTACATTCATGTATACAAAATATAATGCAATATAAATTCATAAATGTTTTGTTCAACTAATTTTTGAAATATTTTCTGTGAAAGTTTGTGTACCGGTTCAGTTTTTTTTATATATTAAAAGATTTAGAAATCGGTTACAGTAAACGGAAAAATTTGATTTTGATTTATTGATATAAACAATGAGAAAAGTAAAAAAATTCTTATTTCTAAATTTAATTTAATAACTTCAGTTTTTTTCTTTCAACTACTTGGTAATTAAAAGATAATTTTTTCTGCTCTTAAGTGGTATCTATAGTTTTTTATTCATTTTATCGTGTTGGTGTCAAAATTACGGTTTTGTCTGAAATGATTAAATAATTACAGTGCTGTGTCTGAACATGTGAGGTACTTCTGTATACTGTTCTCTATCTAAATTACCCTCTGAGAGACAATAAAGATAATTAACCACCCAAGAAGCCTTGTAGTAATGTCAACCATACACACATACACATACATACAAACATATACATATAGTTCTATTATATATTTTCCTATACTGTTCCACTGTTTCTATCTCTTTTTATATAATATGTAATAATATTATCTTCTTCTTCTACTTCTTCTTACGCTTTAGTACGTCTGTCGCATGGTATTCTCCCATAATACATATTATATATTATACATATAATTTATTGTACATATTATTATAATTAGTAATTATATGGTGAATATATCATTATTATTATTATGTATAAGTCATTTTACTTAAAAATACGCAGCAATTATTGCAAAAATCACATTTGCCATGACAGCACAATGAAAATTCACATACCCCTATATAATATATGTTATATATACACACTGTTTCAAAACAAAAATGCTTGATGAATTGATACACTTGATTTTCTGTTTGTATTCCATCATGCAATAATATCGATTGTGCAATATGCATGCATACATACAAACATTTTTCTTCTTGTCTAGTTGTTCTGGTATGTGTGTTCGTTTTTTTTTTTGAGAAACAACATGAATATTCTCTGATATTTTTCCACGTACTAAGTTTAATTATGTTCTCTAGATTAATTATTATAATGAATTGATTAGTTATGTATTTGTATATATTACAATGTTGGACAATAAATGTGAATATAGATTTGCCTAAATTATTTCTATTTGAGGTCACCTATCTGTTGTGTATTGTTGAAAATTCAAGGGTAAAATGTTTTGTCCAATTTTAATTAAAATTCGCGGTTTTGCTTGTGAAAAGTTTCCTATTTCCACCGCTAGATGTGCTGCCGGTATTACATTCAAGTGTCAAATTGTTTTAAATTTGTGTTTTATGATTTGTTTTTGTTTTACAATCATATGGATTTATTACTTCATATTATAAGGTATATAACTACATTTTATCAAGAGTTTCAGAAGTATTGTTGTGACAGTAATTATGAATTATAAAATTTACATAATTTTAATACACTAGAAATTCTTGTAATATTCACAAGAGTAATTATTTTTTAAAAATAAATGAAATATCTGATTAAGTAAATTGGCATAAACATATAATTATGTATTTAATTATTTTCATATTATTTAAAATTTCGACTATATAATTTTCTATTTTACTAAAATACCGTTTTTTTTTCTAAGCCCGCATTAATAAAGATTAGTAAAAAAACTATCATTAAATAATTAAAACAGGTTGGTTAATAAAAACAATTTTAATGACACTACGAATGCGTGTACATATACATATAGCATGTGATTATATGCGGGCTCGACAAATTTCAGGTCATAATATATAAAAACAAATTTAGTAATATATGTATAAACATGTCACAGAAAAAAATCTTCATATCTGACGCGAATAGCTTTTTTAGTCGTAAGCCAACTAAATAGCATTGGCTTGTGTATGAATGTTGAATTTCTTTTTGTCATTATCCGTAAGTTTGAATTGAATGTAATGCCTCTAGCACGGCTGTAGTATTCTATAACTTGTGTCGTGGGACTAGAAGTGCTATCACAAGCAGCTGTGCTACAGTCAGACATTGTAAGCAACCCTTAGTAGCGCCACGACGGCCTCTGTTGGTACTGCCACCCTCACGACCGGCGCGTCCAGACGTCAGCACAAATCGATAAAACAGTCTGACACAGTAGACTAGTCTGTACCAACACATATACACATAACGACACCTCGAATTATTATTTGTTGCAACCAACATTTTCTTCCGCTTTTACAAAACCAACCAACAAAAAAAAAACGCAACCTTGTCAAGAGCGTGCCGGTGTTTACTTTTTGACAGAAGCAAAATGTTAAAGCAGCCAGTGTGAGTGCATGTGCAGATATTAATTCAAACGGCTCAGTTGTTTTGACCGAGTGAGAATCGTGTGTTTCGTTTTTAATGTTTTGTGTACCTTGGAAACCGGGCCGACGTGCAAGTGTCAAACTGAATGACATTTCAAATGTTCTGTTGGATGAAAAGTGGAACAGTAAAATGTTCCTATAACATTTACAAACTAGTGTGCAATACTTTATTAGTGAATTACTACAAGATATGAATACCATAACCACACTTCTCGCCGAGTAGTACCTAGTTGTAAAAAAATTTGAATGATAAATGTTATTGATTCGAGTGCAGTAGGTTGCATTTGATTTGTGCGTTTGTTGCACTTTGAACTTTGCGTAATTGATAATTAATAAACAACAACATCAAATTAGAACAATCGTTAATTAGACGTGCTAGACAATAAAAACAACGAATTATTGAAATTCTTGTGTTTTATTAATTTCAATATTACAGTGTACACTACGTCAATAAATCTCTCGAACGGTTTGGTAATAATTTATTGTGTTTCGTGAAACGGCGCCCTATCGTAATATAAGTAAGTAAAGTACGTATATAAACAGTTATTGGTTATGTGTTTGTCACTGGCAGTATGACTAGTGAGAATAATAATAATAGCAATAATAATAATAATAACATTCCAAGTTCTCACGGTTACCACAGGTTCATGGTGTGGTTCGTGTGCGTGTGCGTGTGTGTGTGTGACTTCTTGAATGGTGTCTGATTGATTTGTATGTAGTGCGTGGTGTAGGAGAGTCCGTAAGAACTACTACGGCGACAAGTTTGACGAGCTAGTTAGCGGTGATCGTGATTTCAATAATTGAACAGCAGTGCTGGACAGTTGTGCATTATCTAGATCGACCGGGGAACATCAGCTGACCGGCACTGGCAAGCACCAGCCGTCCACGACGTGCTCCAAAGGTAAGTCGTTATATTTGCATTTCTAATATATAAATATCTCCGTGCATTCTCTGCACCAGTGACGCTCAAACAATGGCAGCAATTTTATGTATTGTAACGCAAGCATAATGTAAAGTGTATATTGGGAAATATATAAAATACTAAGAACAAGAAAGTATCAATATTACATACTTAGATTCTAATAAGAAATCAAGAATTTATTAAGTCGGCTGTAACATTATTTTGAAATTTCTTACAAGTGCAGTTGTATAAGATTATAGTTAAATATCTGTACTTTCTGCAGCTATTTATCTTTCATTTATAAGTTAAATAAACGTTCTATTAAAGTATACAAGTGTGTTAACGTTTGTGTTATATGTCAGTACACTTTGTTTTGGTACTGCTGACATATGTTGTGTGAAAGAAAAACTTCACGGTGGCGTATTGTGAATTCAGAGCTTACGTTTTCCCAGTGCCGGTGACATCCATGCAGTTATACTAATAGCAGGGCATTACGCGGTCTGGAAACAGATAAAAGGGATTTGAAACCAGAAGTGCACACACACACACACACACATACAAATGTACATTACACAACACCACCTCCCGCACCCCTCACATTGCTTCCTTTCACACGAACTTCTAGAGGGAATTGTACGATTTCTTTCCATGAAGGGGGACACACGTGAAAAATTAGACCCATTTGTCTTGTGCCACGAACGCCACTGCTTCGTTACTCTGCAATGATTATACTTGTAATTCACACAACATTTTATGTACATACATAATACATTTATAGTTTGAATATTGAAATATTTCTAGTCGATTATATCAATTTATTAGTTAAATTTAGGGTAACTTTTAATAGGTCAGTCAGTACTGTATGATGTAAATTTAACAACATATATTTGTTAAATAATCGATTAATGTTACACATACCTAGTGATAAGCGTTATCATTTCGATAAAAAAAAACAAGTATGTTTACGATAGTCTGCTTGTCACCATTCGATAATTACAAAAACTACGCTTTATATTTGCTTCACAATTAAAGGAAATTTTATCTATTTAATGATATTAATTAATCAGAAATGCATTGCGTTTATGATGAAATAAAAATTAAATAGCTTTTCCAATGTCCAGTGCCTTTGAACTGTGTAAATATGCGTCATTCATTGTGTCTAGCAAGCAATACCCATTCAGCGAGCTACAGCTAACAATCTGATCCATTCTTGGTAAAAGCAAGATGGCATTTTGTCGGTTACCGCATTGCAATGTGTTGTCACCGTTCTGTAAACAAGATAAGCCGACCGCAGAAAGACAACAGCACAACAACATTCTCTGGTTGATAACACCCGTGTCACCTCGTGATAAACATGAACATATATACCCCACATCCCCCCACTGCCGAACTGATAAACAGTGGAACAGTCCCAATCATCTCTAGTCACGTAAGCTCTCTAGTCTGCGTGGCGGTACTGTACACCAGACCCTTGATCATTTATAACACGGATTATGCTCAAACTTTACATAGACAGCACTTCGAACATCTGCAAAGATTCAATCAAAATTGAACTGTCTATAACCCCTAAATTACCAATATCTCAGTAATCGTATCTAGAATAGTCAAAGTAATATTAAATTCATAATCTATTCTCAAATTTCAACCCTCTTCAACCCATATATATATTTCCTTATCTTAATATCATATTGAATATCTAAATTTAAAAGATGTATCGATTTTAAGTATTCTTTGAGGTGTATAAAATAAATACAAATTATTTTTACTTTATATGTAACTGAACTAAATCATGCGTATATTTTTAACATTATAAATGACGCTGAAATGAAAGTGCATGTAATAAATTGACAAGTAACGAGTATGTATTTACTTGTTAACTCTTAAATTGAGCATATATCAGTTTATTAATTGCATTTTTAATGTCTCATTACTTATAAAATAATTATGTCATATAACGGTTATGACTCGAAAGTCCAATAATATTTCTTGTTTATTTTTTATTTTTTAAAGTGTACACAATTTATAAAATTACTGATAAAATATCAGTACGTATATACGTGTATGCATACATGTTTAAGCTGTACTCGTGTTTACTTAATTAACATTAAATTATATGTCTTATTTATATAACGGCTAAATAATTCTGATAAGAATCTAATTGGGTCCAAAAATGTCAGCCAAATTAAATTAGGTTATCACTGTTTTTCATAAAAACAAACTGCGACAACCAGGCAAGTTTGCAAGAATAATTTCATCATCTGTGTCCTTAGTCTGTTATCAGTATGTGTCTAATTGTGTACTGCTTTTATCAATATTGCAAATATCCATCCAGGCACAGTACGTATCAGTCTATATTTAGTGATTCGTACGAACACTGCCCCTGATTTTGTTTTGAATCATCCATTATTTGTAATATTAGCACGTGTTTATTTTATAATAATTATCTCGTGTTATTATCTAAATGGTTAGGTAATTAGTGCGTTTTTATGTTATCAGAAGTTGCATAATATTTTTACTATTAATATCATTGAAATACATTTGATAAATAATGTTAATATATGATATTTTAAATGTTTATTTGGCTAATAATATTTTCTATTCAAATTAATAATTGTAATGTTTATTTATAATACAAACTATTTTTAATTAACTTTATTGTATATACACTGTTCTACAAAAAAAATAACTGCTGTTTTGACTGCATACAATAGTTTATTAATTTTGTTTGCGTTTTGCTTGTCGATTCTCGACTCACGGCCTTGACATAAGAAGTCAGGTGATCTAAGCCTTTTTTTTCCAAAATCGAATCTACGATTACGTAAGTTATACGCGGATGATTTTGAGTTTAACCTTGCGAATTCAGAATTTGCAAGTCAACATTTTCTATCCGCGTTCAACTGCATGCATATGTGTGTGTGTTCGTGTTTACGTGTCGAAATAATTAAACTATTGTTCTTCTGTTTTTATAGTGTTATTTCAATAAGTGATTATTTCTATGCTCCTGATTGTGAATAAACAAATGAATTGTTGTGTATATTAAATGAAACTGTACTTTCAATTGATATAATGGGTCTGTTGGGATTTTTAAAGAAGTTAGGTATGTATTTTGATGTATTATTTTTACTTTCGTTTATTGAAATGTCTTTTTACTATTTTCGGACTGTGATCGATTTTCTCAAGTTACAGTTTTGCTATATATATTTTGTTTCAAGAAACATTTGCCTACAAAAAAGAAACAGAACTCTATTTTCGAAGTTAGTATATAAAACCAACACTTCAAGTATACTACAATATATAATACAGTGTGCATATACTTATTTTATTATTATGTTACGCTTTTAATACAATAAAACAGACATCACAATCTCCTTTCACGATGTCTAGACTTTTCAATAAAACTTGTATTTATTTATAATGTCAACGTTTACATGATGAAAGTTTTACTTTTAAATGTTTATATCTTGTTCTCACGATTATACAGTGTAATCGGATACGTTTGAGAATGACCGACATGTATACTGTGTGTGTATGTATGTACACTGTATGTATGACACAGGCCCTAATCTTATATAATAAGTCCAGACAAGTCTCCCAAGGTGATGATAATAACTGCAAATGAAGATAAATGTCTTTATATTATATTCATTTAGGTTCTGTTCTCTTAGTGTCAAATGCCCGTGTGAGATACTTGATTGACACAAGTTTAACTACTGGTTGTACTAGATGAGAGGTGTCAAGTAATATAACCAATTAAAAATAACAGCTCGTTAACAATTATCAATTGATATATAAGAATATTTACATGGGAACTACGGATGTCTAGTCTTCATTTAGAATGAGAGCAAACTATTCTAAATGAAATTTGTTAAAAGACATTATATAAGAGAATAAAAAAACTGAGACATTCAAGCTGAAATATGCATTGCAGTCGAGTATATATAGTAACGTAGACATATAGTATACTGGAGATACGTACACAGAATGACAAATCAAAGATGCATACAACTGACATCGTTCATCCTTTGTGCGAACGTCTTTGCACAAACAATGTGCACTGTTCATATCCCGTCTAGTGCACTCGCTACACACTGTCAGACACTTGCAATCTTCACCCTCATCCTACAAACAAAGACGTGACGTCACTCAAAAGCCAGTCAGACGTGTGTGCATGTGCGTGGTGTATCTTGACATGATTGCAATCACTTTTCATATACACTGCTCTGTCGTTAATTATCAAAAATATAATTTCAATCGTCTCTGCTGTTTTTACTTTGACGAAAACGAAGATACAGGTTCATAAAAATATTAAACTTTTCTTTGATTTTGTTTAAGATTTGAATGTTGAATTTCAGAATATTTCTTATATGTAAAGAGTATTACATATTGTATTGTTTATTCAAGAACAGAAACGAAAGAGACTTAGTATATGTATAAAATATAACAAGTATGTTAGTATGTATTGTTCTATATAAAGACTGACACATTTAACTAAGAATCTGGCAATTATAATTTAGACAAAATACATTTATGCGGGACATACTCCAATTGTCTCAGACTACAGTCTATCTGTATATGGCTAGTACAGGGTTAAAAGTTAACTGGCTACATGAATGCGGGTCAATTAAAGCCCAGTTAGTTAATATTGTTCTAATCTGTCCTCATGAGCACATCATCATCTTTACTCTACCTCCTTTAAACACTGTGATTCTCCAAAGTAAATTGATACAAGCACACACAAGTCCGTTACACGGTACCTTGATATGACACGCAATGACAGAATCAAGCGAGCTGTGGTATGTGTGCCATTGTAACACGTGACCGGGACCCCGTACATTCTCATGAGTAATTTAATATAATAATACATTATAATGTAAATTACACCGGGATTTCATAACAAACATAATGCTATGCACGTTTCAAATGCAATTCGATGCTGTAATAAATGTTGTTCTGTTATGTCTGTGTGTGATTTTTGCAAATATCTTTTGTTATAAATTTGTTTAAAATTCTAAATATACATAATTGACAATGTATCTTTGTTCATTTATTCATCGATACCAGGATTTATTCTTAGTACCAACATAGTCTATATTTTTAATCACTAGAAATAACTTAATTCCTACTCAACACTTTTTTCCAACGAATAATCGCACTCTTTTCCTTCCAAGAATTCATCTTCTAGTAATATTTATACACACACACGCGCGCACGCATATACTGTGTTGTCATTGTGAAACATATAAAAACAATCTGTTTAATTGCTTGTAATTACTGGTTTTCTAATTAATGTTTAGTAACCGGGTTTTCTGGAGATAACGGTTTCTTGGATTCTCCGGTATCACATGTGTGAATGTGTTGGCGATGATATTTCCAATCGATCACCGTATGAATCAAGTCGGTAAATCATTGGATATAATTAATGATAGTCAGCTATCGAC
>JAGJTL010000036.1:671060-684336 GCA_022063505.1 Calosoma granatense
CCTACCTATAATATATTTTATATATATATATATATATTGTTTTATGCAAAGATTGTTCATTCCCTGTATTCATAGTACCAACAAATATAGTAACAAATTTATGGAAATTGTTAATCTCAATTTAAATATGAGTAAACTACCAATTTTATCTTTGCAAGGGACAAAGAAAATATGGGTTTTTATGTAAACAATAAATCCGATGATCACTGAACATTACTTGATTATCTAATATACAAATTTACATACACTTCTTACGTTTAAAATCATTTACAATTTGCAACAACATAGATAACACATGTATATATGTGTGTATTTATTTCACAATAACGTCACCTACCACGTCTATTTACCATCTCGCACGGGGAGTGAGACGAATCCAGCGACAGAACGGGACAGATATATCCAGGGGAGGGTCATAGGTCACGACATAATGAGCCTCGGCACTAGCTCGTGCACGTTGCCTTATCAGAGTCGCATTCACTAAGGAGGAATAAAGTAACCAGGACTAACGTTAGTCAGGTCTCTAACATAGGGAATAGCATATACATACATACATACGTACGTACATAGTTGCACAGTGCTGTGCAGTGCTAATATACAGAGCTTGCTGTGCAAGTGTGAGTCGACGGTTTTTGCACTACAGTATTCTCTCTCGTTAATTTAACGTTTTAATCGCGTCTCGAACCCAATGATGTCTTTTTCCGTCTAGCTGGCCGTGGAATTAATTAGATCGTTACCCGGGCTAACGTTACTTGTTACTGTCTCTCATTGTTCTACCGTCGAGCACGACAAACCGATAGTTCGAACTTTATATAAGTAGAGGTAAACTTATTAGCCAATATAGAGTCGATATTCTACATATTTCGCTTGTGCTCACCACATCAGTGTTATTTTATTTGTCAGTAGATTGAAATTAGTACGAAATGAATATAGTCGCATATGGTCGTGAGATATGTTCAGTACTTACTGAGATTCTGTTATACTCTAGTATAGTATTTATATGTTTTTATCGCTACTGGTTCCACAGCAGCACAAGCAACCCTAACAGAACTCTAACAGTGCATGTGTGTGTGTGTGTGAGTGTATACAGTGCCGTAATCAGTATAATGATGATATATACCAGGGGCATTAGTGTGTTAGATATTGCAGCCGTGCAACCGTTAAGGGCGTATGACGGATTACACATATCCCCGCCTGTTCATTACAGTACACGCGGCGGAATGCTCTTCAATTACACAGCCGCTGTACCAGGTCGTTTCATCTTGGCAACAACACAACGATGATGCGCTTCTTACTGTTGTTTCAGTAGTTGCACTATCATCTATACTATACTACACTGTGCTATGTATGCCGACAATCACAACAACAACAACAACCTCTTGCATGCATGCATAATCGTAGGTTGGTTGTACAGAAGCCAGATGCACAGTCTGTCTGTGAATAAATATCTTCTAACTGTTCGTGTCTCCTTCATGTAACTATTGTCCGTTGTCTGTTATTTGTTATGAGATGTTTCAAGCCCGTTTGACCAGTTAATATAACAAAAATATTACTGGTTTCATGTGTAGTAGATTTTTGCTAAATAATTGAGAATTTCAACAAAGCAATTTGTGAAGAAGCGTGTAGGAGCCGGTAATGTACAACGTGCGGTGCATGTCCTGTGTAGTGTCTGTTCTAATTACCGTACTGGGTGCGTACATACATCATACAAACACACACACACACACAAACACATCATACAAGTCTATAAGACATGTCAGTACAGTGCGAAAGTAGCAAATTGCACAAGCGTTTCTCCGATTAGTGTTGGCTGTAGTCTTTGTTTTGTCAGACCGACACTTGAACTGTTCCTGCTTTTGTTTCTGTGTATGTATGTATGTACTATCGATCCATGATTTCTTACTCATGACTTATAGGCAAATGAAAGCGTTCGAAATTGATTCGAAACGGTCGATTTACATTACAGATAATTGTGCGTGACAGTTTTATGAAATTGATTTATAAAGTAGTGTCTTTCTGTTTGTAGGAAACATTTCTAACATCTGTGTCTGTTAAACATTGTACTTAGTGCAGTTGCAAATTAGGAAATTATTATCTTACATAAGAAGCTAAGTTAATTTGTCTGTTTGTGCAGATACATATATGTATGTATAGTATACGTAGTATGTTTTTAGTTATTTTCAAGTACTAATAAATAAATGAATGTCAAAACACTATAACAGTTAGAACAATGTACGTTGTTGATCTGTGCATGACGTGTGACGTGATACCATTTGTGAGACTGTGGCAGAGGAATGGAGGAAAAGATATAAAAATGTAAGACAAGGAGGCCGACGATGATGTGAAGGAGCGTACCGCCGCTGTGTCTGATGTTGCCACTCAACTTGTATGTGCTGTACTTGTATATATACATATGTGTGTGTGTGTGCATGTATTATGCATACATGTATGTATGTCGAGTGCGTATGTAAATCTGTGGAGAGCGCACAACGTCCCAAGTAAGGCAGTGCAAATTTGCTTCAACAAACTTATTTGGTACATTGCAGTTTTGCTTGTCGGTACACTCACAGAATCAAGTAATCGTAACATTTCACTCGCCGTGAAGCATTAGTTTAAACGTGTACTATTTACAATAACAATTTAGTATTTTTACGTTATAAGATACTCATTTGAATCTATTGAATTTAGTAAAAATTACAACAAGACGAGTTACTACTGGTTTCAGTGTTTACAAATTGATGGCAAAATTAGATGGAATTCACATATACATATATGTTAAGTATATATGTAGAATAAATGTTAGCAGTATGTAAATGTGTATGTATGTTTACGCATGGTTACGGAGTCTTGACCTCTCTGCACATATGTGTATGCATGTATAGACAAGCATACTGTATACAGAATCTCAACAAGATTTTACACAAAGACGAATAAATATTTTACCATTATTTATGTAATACTAAATATATTCCATTTAGAAATGAAAACATGGAACCAATATTCTGGAACAGTAAACTCAAGAAGTATGTATCTATATTTTAAATTATAATAAGATTTATGTACAAAATTTTTACTTTGACATATTTCATAAATGGAAGTATATCCATATATGTATTATACATAATTTTTAGTATGTATTAAGTTTGAAATTCACAAGATCATTAGATTAGGCTGTTGTACAAAAAAGCTCTTATATTCAACATTAAAATATACTTTTAGGAAGATTTAGTTTAATCTCTTAATAACAGTAAAAAATACATGTGTTTTTTTTTCACATTCGCTTTACGAGTTTTTATATATACATTACATAAAGGTCAGCAGAGTCAAGATACCTTTTTTATTTTATAAAAAC
This sequence comes from Calosoma granatense, assembly GCA_022063505.1. NCBI lineage: Eukaryota > Metazoa > Arthropoda > Insecta > Coleoptera > Carabidae > Calosoma > Calosoma granatense. Next base: position 674,413 of record JAGJTL010000036.1, read on the forward strand.
AATCTTTTAACACACATATTAACACCGATATATTCGCTCCCACCCATTGTTAATTGGTTTTTTCCTTCATCGGTTAATGAAGTTATCGGTGACCAATAATAATTACCGCTGTTTCTGTGAAAGTCAATAAAATTTATTTCGCGAAACGTGTCTTTGTCGCCGTACACAGCATGCTATATGTGTCCTTCACCTTTATAATTTACAACCGTGCCCGGCTGTATGTATGTATGTACATTGTACTTTGCGACAGACAGACAAGGAGAGAGAGAGAGCGAGAAGAATAATGTGAAAGAAAGGTGTCATTATCCACACATACACTCATATGCACTGGCATGCGTATCGCATAGCTGTTATGCGGGTGTTTATAAGTTGAAAGGATTTTTTATTTTGCTTGGAAACTACACAAGAATATATATGTACATGTAACCACCTCGGCATACAGTCTGTTTTGCAAAACAGGATTTCCGTAAGTGAAATGAGATTTCTCCTCGTATTGTTTATTATCACTTTTTAATACAAATTAACAAATATATTACCATAGGTTTGTAAAGATGAAATTCTTACTATATTATACTAATTATTTTAATACTTTGATTGCCGTGTGTATACATTTGGATCCACATCATTGTGGGTCCCCGTAAGTGCCGCATGTATATTCTATTATATACATATTCATATTTCAATATTCGTAGCGTCCCTTTACGAAAATCGACCCGGCAGTCAAAGTGTTAAATACAAAGAAAACTATATTATTTTAATGTAAAATTACACATTTTTACTATCCCCTTTTTCCGCTATTACAGTTTATCAAAACAATACAACTGAAAACAAACGGAAAAATAAGATAAAATGCAAAAAACGAGGAGAAGAGCGACACTACGCCTTCTATCTGATATAAAAAGCAATAAAAGTAAGTAAAAAAGCGAACGTAGTGCCACAGCTTGCTGTATCCTGTACTAAAGCAAGCATAGAATGGCAGACATCTTGTCTCGTCATGAAGATGACGCATGTCTGATATAAACATACGTATATATGTATGTATAAACATGCTTGTCCGGTGCATGTGTACTGTGTGGATGTATTGTGACGTTTTCCCGGTTCCGGGTTTTTGCTTGACCCGGCCCTGGCACAGGCTTACACTCAAAATAATCCCTGTTATACACCCATCTCCCTATATTTTGTATTTTATTTTGGAATGTCAAAATACGATCATACGTTCACATGCAACACTAGATTGTCAGTATTTATTTTCAAAGAAGAAAAAAATATGTTTTTAAACATGAATTAGTTATTCCGGCAAATTGACACGTAATTTGAACATTCACTGTTTAAATGTATGCGAACGAACGTACCACCAGCACGAAGATACTAATGTGACATACGTGTTTAGCACATGTTGCTATTATAGTTTAGTAATTACAGTTACAAGCCTCAATTACCTATTTGTCATTCAGCTACCCTTCTCTTGCCATGTTTATAACGCTTCAATGTCGAATGTGTATATATGAATGTATGTATGCGTTATGCATGTTATTATTTATTAATTACTGGCGCCGCATACGTTTATCATAATTAAGGTAGGCTTAAATAACCGTTGTGTTCTTTGTTGTACACGTCATTAAACATTTGTTTACCATTTTCAACTGTTTATTCAATGTGTTTTTTTATCCAGGATTTCGCAAATGTATAATTAATTTCACTGTTAAAATCTGTTTTATTCATGACAGCATTGTTGGATTATTTTGTGTTATTGTAAACTTTTAGTTATTTATTCATATTATAATGGGATTCTCTAAAAATATGATAAAACAATGCCATATGTTTCACATAGTTCACACACATATTGACGCATAAGATCGTAAAAGCTTGAATTGTGATTATTTTTTTTATTCACCGCTTCTAATAATATGTAAACAAACATGAGATGTGTACCATTTCACATCCAACAGCCAGGACACATGTGTCGCGTCACAGCATGTCAGTTACCTCATATGTGCATTTTAACATGTCAAATAATTTTACACGGACTGTACATCATGTTACTCCCCTTCCTAGTGCATTCAGTAAGTCTGGCCCTTTATCAATACTGCCCCCAAACTAAAATACACACATATCCACTATCGTTAATCGTTCAGAGTAAAAATATTAGTATTTTACTATTAGAACATCATAGTGTAACATAATTGTTATAAATGTACACACATTCATGACACGTTTCTACAAGATAAAGTATTATTATGACTAGGGACAACTTATTCTGAATGTAGTAAGCCGGTGTCTGGTGGCGCCGCGCAGTGGCAAGAACCGGTACTATTCACAATACGTGCGGTTGCTTAGTGTCATGCTGTCTGCCATTCGATTCGAATTGGTTGTGTTGTACGGTGCTGCATTCGGTGTTTGTGCGCGTTGTATATTTCGCAAATTCAGCGAGTATTTTCACTCACTATTCGGTGCTTGTGCTGATTTTTATCTTTCACTAGTTGTGTTTCGTTGTTTTGTGCTATATTTGTGTACGATTGCAGTGACTGTGTGTTGTGATTTTGTGAAAACAATTTCCTGTCTTACCGGTACGATGCTGTCAGTTTTGTGAGATCGCCAGGTGTTTGGTTGAACGACTAAAAATGAGACGAATAAGTGGTGAGTTTCGTTTGATTTTTTTCTGCAGTTTCAAGTGATTTATTTAGGTAGTAACCATGATTTGTCTTATTATTATTACCAACCTTGTTTTATATGGTTAAATAGTGTGTTTGAGGTTGAAAATAAAGTGTAACATTATTATTACATTAGTTTTATGTTTAATGCAATATATAAGTTTTATAATCAATTTAAAATTACAATATTAATTTGCAGAACTATAAATTTATCTATATGAATATTTAAATTAATTGTCTCATTACTTATTCAAGATTTTGAAACAAATTATTTTTTAATTGGGATTATATGATTAATGTAATTGCAAATGTGGCTATATGTATATGTTTCAGAAGTAATTTAAACACATTAATTTAAGATGTTTCATATTTATTATAGTGAAATGTTGTTTAGATATTTTGCACTATTATTAGTTTCTTTTAGTTTTTACGATCAATAAGTTTTGCTTTCTAGTAAAGGAATGATTACGGAAATCAAGTTGTTTGTAATTCTGGTTAATTATCACGTAGGTAGTCGAATAGTTTTTGTATTGTTTGAAAATAATTGATTATTTCGCAAATAAGTACGTATTGTTCCAGTTTCACTGAATACACAAATTTAATTTTCATTTTATGACAAATTTGTTTGTTATTATTGAATTAAATTTTGTTTTCAATTCTGCGTAATAAAATTTTGATATTTATGATGTAGTATTATTTAATATTTTTATATTCCGGTAGCTGGATATTAAAAAACGATTTTAAAAAAAATTTCATAATTTTTTTATATTTCAATAAATCAAAACCTTTCCAAATACATTGAATAATATCCTAAAATAATTATGAACATCAACTGATGTTGACCCTGCACTGATGATAATATCACGATAAATATTTATTATTATGATTTCATTTTTAATGCGTGTTGTTGACGTAACATTCGGGCCAATTAAATGGCTTCGCCATGTCAGACCATGTTTGACCTTTCTCTGTATGTGAGATTACTCGAATAGATCAATCTGAATGTCGAATCCGTCACTAGCTAATAATATATATAACAACTACTAGGTAGTATATAACAGATAGTATATATAGGATACAGTATATACATAATATATCCGTATGTAGGAAATGTTTGAAGGACCGATTTTTGACCACGTTGTATTTTTACGGGACGCCGTTTTTTCTTTGCGTTGAATAAAACATCACACAACTGGCAATGGAAGTGAATGCTAATGCACATCTTTGTATGATGGCTGTATGTGTGTGCGTGCGTGTTTCTTAAATGTGTTGTGCATATGTCTGTCGTCTACCTGTACCCTATGTATATATAGACGGATGTCAATGTATTGTGCACATATGTGTGCGTGTGTGTGTGTGTGTGTGTAGATGTTACCTAAAAGCGGATGATAGTTTTGAACGAAAAAAGCGGATGGGATCACTGTTGTAAAGGAAAATGGACATAGAAAGAGCTTCAGTCTTTCAAACAGGGTTGGAATAAACAAAATATGGGAAGATGTACATTATAAAATGAAATATAACCCGTGTAGGAATATATTTTAATCAGATACAAGACTTCTCCTACCTGAACAGATACTGTACCTACTATAACTTCTTTTTGTTCTTATCTTATTCGTTACGTAAACAACAAACAGTTTAGGTACTGATGGTATAATTAAAACAAATATTTTATGACTTGCTGTGCAAACAATCAAGGTTGTTGTTAAGCATATTTAAACTTGTGATTTAATTAGGCATTCTTTGCTTTTATTAGGTAATATATTTGTATAAGTAACAGTACGTCAATTACGACCTTGGAGGCCGTGTGAATTATAGCTTTTATTATTAAAATTGACGTTTATTGTTTAAATATTTATTCGATAGCATTTTATAAAAATGTGATTTTAGAAACACGAATTAACTACTAAATATGTGAAGGACTTTTCGTTAGTATGAAAATTATACGATAACACTGACCGTAAATTAACGTCGAAGTTAATGTTTATAATTGTTTTATTTTGTTAAAATGCCATAATAACTTTGTGGTTTGCAAAAACACACGTTTCGTTTTAACTTAAATATTTGTGTACCAATTATAAGAGCCATTAGCCTTGAAGCTAATATAGAATAATTTGATCGCGTGCTAAAAATTAATGAATAATGTTTGAAGAGAATTTTTTGAATAATTCTCCATTAATTGGAATAAAAACTTACGGAAATACAAACTAAGAAATATTTCAAATAACATGTAATTAATAAAAATATATTTATTTTGCCTTGAATAAAATACAGGTATCATTGCTGGTATATAAAAATATTGAAAACTTTTCTTGCTTTTACTTTGTAATTTTCTATATTTGTTAAAATAATTTAATTGAAATTGATTGGGCAATATTTAATTTTCTAGAAATATTTTTCGCGTTCTCCAGTGAAAACGGGTTAATATTTTGCTCTTATAATTGCTGATTGTGTTACTACCATTTCTGACTGCACTAACCACAGTCCATTAAGCACCCTTGAACCGTAATTGGTAATTGATCCTTCCCTTTTGGTCTTTGTGATATGCCTTGGGCAGTATCACTTGCATTTAGGACAAGTCACTTCTTGTACGGGTCATATTGATTATGATAATTAACACAATATAACTATATCACAATGATAAAACATTATATTTATTGACAGGTCTGTAAATATTGAGAAAATTACATTCTTGAAAAATATAGCTTAATCCAGAAGACAAAAATTGGTCTTAAAAAATTATACTTATGTTTATTATGATTAAACTAGTTGCCCCCTCTACTACAGGTTCTATCTCCACCACTGGATCGCTATAGCATGTGTGTGTGTGTGTATGTGTGAAGTTAAGGGGTGAAGTTTAAAGACCAACGTGTGTTACTCGATGCCCTAGTGCCTGTGCTTTGCTAGTGCACTCTGGGGGATTCCCCACCTGCCTGCTGCTAACTTCCAAATTGAGTTCGTTACATGCGTGAATGTAGCGACGCGTACACTAGAATATCCGGCGTTACCCTTTCCCCCCACACCCAATCCGTTATCCGGCTGTACTCTGGCCAATCTATAATTACTTCTATCCTATGGAGAATCGCAGAAAGCTTTGCAGGATTTTGAAAGAGAACCCTTGAAATTGCCCTACAGAATCTAATGTACACTAAATGTAATACTATTTCTTCAATTAACAGTATTTGAAATATCACATGTCCGCTGTATATAATACTACCCACTCATAAATACATAATATCATCCAGTCTCATTTCAAATGCTGTTCTAATTAGTGTAATGCATTTTTAATTAATAGCCTGGTTTTTTATGCACCTACGTTTAACATATATTTTGTATTTTTATTTTTCATTTCGCTGTTCTCTTCATCATGTTATTAAATAATTTTGAAACGTGCTATTAATTATTTTGTAAAACGCAAAAGAACGAGTGAAATAAATAAGAAAAAATGAAATTAGACAATTTGTTATGGAGAATAATACTGTCCGTGGTGACGTAGCTTTATTATATGGTGAGTTTGATAATGTTCAGTTGGTTAACCTGTGGGCTATGGTTGTCAGCATTGTTATCCATCATCAAGATGGAATTTAGTACTGAATATAGTTGTTGTACTGTAATGGCATTCAATTATTTCACTTGTGATTTATCAACATGTATGTACAAGGAAAAAGAAATTATTTCTCTATAATTTAAATATGAAATTATTACTTATTCTGCGTCATTGTTTAACAGTAATAAATTACTAGAATTTTCAGAACCTGACACTTGTAAACATCACTTGGTATGTTATCTTAAAAGTATTTCTTTGTCCGACAAAATTTCGTGAAAAGTATTTGTACAAACAAAAATATCCTTACTTTCCAAAAAATGTCAACGTTAATTACGATTTTTCCGAGTTTGTTAATTTGTTATACACGCTGGGGGTGGGGCGGTTGTTTTTAAAACTTTTTTAATTGGAAATGTAACATTAAAATTCTCTGCACTGCATTGAAAATGTATAAACACATGTTCGGAATAACAACGTGTATTTAACATATCTCTCTCTGTGTGTAACGATAAACTGATTGTTGACTGGTATTTAAAATTCCACATTATCACCTAAACAACAGTTCATAACTGAATCGGTCCGTTTTATCCTCTGTATGTGTATATGTCTTCCATACTAATATATACATGTGTGTGTGTGTGTGTGCTTTGTACAAACGCACAGGCATTTCTAGAACAGATAACAAGGACCTTCTTACACAGAAGTCGCATTCACATATATAGATAACACATACACATTTATAAACAGATATACCTATACATACATATAAGCATATACAATACACTCACGCTATGAGAGGACATACTTGACCTCTTGTCTTTCTCATTAAGCGCGATGTAAACAGAAGCCATTGTATTAACTCACTCAGATGTTTTGTTTATATTTGTGTGCGCACTGTCCTGTTCTTGTCCGTTGGTCGATATGGAAATCAATTTATGGACGCATACAAATTTAAATGTGCTCTAGTAAATGAAACGTTGAACTTACTGATTAAACAATACATTAGTAATATATCAAAAATACAACTGTACAGAATTACCTAAATGAATACAAGCTACCTAATATTTATATCCATGTAACTCGTGTTTATGTAATCGTAGTAAGTAAATAATTGTTATAATAAATTATACTATACACAAATATATTCATATATCATTACACACAAACGGTTCGACCTTTGTGTGGTTTTATTCCGCTTACGACTCTATCATTAATCACGCGTATTATAATTTTTAATCGTTAATTAATCACAACAGTTGAACGATTATTTATTCGTTTGGTGGGTGTCGACATATTGTTTGGCGCCAGTCACTAAAAATCGACTGCAATAGAAAGTGACAATTTTGCAAGGCACAGCTGCTTGTAAATCTATTTTTTATATTTAATTTCGAAATTTTGCTTTCTATACAGAAGTTAGAAACCAACAGCAAGAGACCCTTGCATTTTATTTTTATATTCATAGAGTATATAAGTATTATAAATACAACAGAATATTTTCTTACTTCTTCTCAAAAAACTAGACCATCTACAAGTGCGCGGTGAATTTACGTATGGCTGTAAATTTTCTCCACAAAACCAGCATGGAACTTCTAATAAAATAACTGGTTTATTAGTTGCGAATTTGGAAGTCGAGCAAGGATGTTAACCTGGCGATGGTGCTAAATCTTCTTGATTCACGGGAAAATATGTAGGTTGAACTTGTTGGTTAACAAATATATATTTGTAGGATTTTTTCGTTATATGTTAGAAAGTTATATTATAGAAATACTGTTATCTGACGAGTTATATTTATCTGTTTATTTTTAATAAAAAGAGCAGGTGTTTGTAATTCTGTGAAACTGTTTTAAATTAATAAATCCAGATTAAATTGTGAGTATATTTGCAATTTTTGCCTACGTTTTCTCTAGATTCTTATCATTTGTAGTTTTGTTGTTTTTGACATTTCTATTGCGAAAATGTCATTTGTATTTTGCTACACAGGCTATCGATCTATTTTGTTTATGTGCCGTATGCAAATGGTGCCGGTTGCTGATGTAACTACGGACACCGTTATACCTGTCTTGGACAAGGTTGCCGTTGCGTTTTACAAAAAAACAGTTTGATAGGAACCAGACAGGTCACTTAGGCCCCCCAGGCACGGACGGTTATGTCATTCAACCAATACATACACGTATACCATGTGCACGCTGGATTAGAAAGTAGATTTTGGATTAAAATTGTTGATTCTTTGTTCAAAAACTATTGATAATCATTACAAAATAATCCAATACAATATGCATGTAGAAATATTGTTCAAATGTAAAGAAAATAAATATTATTTTAAAAATATGAAATATTTTTCATTTGAAAAAATTCTTTTTCTAGGCTGAAATTTTTCTCACGATTTTTTTTCCAATGTCCAATTAAAAAATACGTTGTTTTCAATTAATTTTCTACTATGAACGATACTTATTAATTCCTTCGTGTAAGTGTTGCTAATGGCGAATATATTAGCTACTTTATCTAAATATCACATGTCGACGTTTTTGTTCACAACTAATATTTGAAAAGTGTTATAATTTCAGTATATTAAGTCAACAGTTGATTGGCATATCCGCATACTTAACATTGATTCCTGCACTGTCACTTAATAATCTAGATCACTATAATGAAACATGGCAAAAAAGTGAAGAATAAAAACATGGTTCATGTTGACCGTGAACTGTTATAATTTATATTTACACGTATGCCATTTTGTCAATTTGTCCTTGTCCAAAAGTAATATTGTTCTCGAATTGTACGCTTAAAATTATAATGAATAATAATGTAAGGTAATTTAATTTTTCGCCTGTAATTTTTGCATCTAAGATTATATTTTTTTCAAACACTTATTGAAAATTATACATATTTTAATACGAATTCCTGATCCGTTGTAATTGAATTGCTTGTATTCCCGTGTCGGTTTGGATAGAATGATCAGGTCACGAGTTACCGTTACATCTGGATTGAAATTCCTGTGAATCAAGAATTAATAACACTCTGATAATCTCTCTACTAATTAATATAACATGTAATTATGACCTGCCTTACACTGTGGTACATGTGTAGATATATGTTAGTGATTATGTGTGAATACGACGGGCTGTAAGTAAGAATTACACGTTTAAAAACCCGACAAAGATGCCTATTGCAAACTAGTTACGATACAATGAATACTACTTGCCTTACTCTAATGGATTTTGTATTACTAATATATATTTCGAAAATATATGCACTGAATAAAATATGCAAATTGCTAGTTTTCATATTAATTCAAGGAATGATTTTTCCTGTACTAAAATATCCATTTCTACGCCACTGATGTTTAAAGACTTCACATGATGCATTTACGCGTCAAGTCCTCAAACATACGTGGCTTGTAACTGTACCTAACTTAACAGAACAGCACATATGTGTGTGTATGTGTGTATGTATCGTATTTCGGATGTACAGGGTACGGTTACCCTCGGTCGTATACATCTCGCATCTCTCTCTCCCTCTCTCTGGCTGTGTAACACATACACGACATGTGTAGTCATCTATCCTTGTTGTGTACGAGTTGAAGAACGTCTGATGCAGCGTTTATTGTCTTCCGTTGTTGCATCTTGAGACGGTTGGCGTAGTACACGTTGTTTCTGATAAATAAAAATGTCTCTCAACAATTTCACCATCGTATATTCTTATTATTATGACTATTGTCTCAGGACTCTGTAT
>JAGJTL010000036.1:684405-696128 GCA_022063505.1 Calosoma granatense
TATTCGAGCTGTTACTTTTGGCTTGGGGAAAAGGAATGTAGAGTTATTGTATAGCGCTGGGCTCTTGACAAGTAAATAAAGTTACACATGAGATTTGTAATTGTACGGGCGGGCCGGGCCGTTTTACATGTGGGGCAAAAGACTTGACACTCCTGAGAAACGAAGACTTATCTTCTAGAATATTCAAATAAAAATCCTCGCTTCATCCTTCAATTATTTCCTTGTTCACACTTTGACTGCCGAGCCGATTTTCGTAAAGGAAAAACCCACACTGTGATGTGTATCCAAATATATACACACGGCAGTCAAAGTGTTAAATTATAGACTTGTAATTCAAGGTGAAATTCACTAGTGATCTGAGCCGCTCAGTTCCGTATAGATAAATTTTCAGATCAGCCTGTATAACATACTTGTTGTAACCTGTTAATAATAGAACGGATTTTCTATTTATTCTCACGGATAGAAATGTTAGAAAGTAACAATACTGATTATTTTATCATTCATTAATATATAATTATCGCTAGTAATCAATTAAAAAACTTGCACATGTATTGTTATAAATAAGCTACTGGCGATATGTTCATATAAAAATATATGTAATAATTGTTATTAATATGTATTAGACTTGTCGAAACTAATTGTAACAATAAATTTCACACGGCTATGTGGGTATTTATTATGTAAGGTAACACGTAATATAATGCATGTATGCAGATAGTCGGGAATATATAGTCGTATTTGTAGATAAAGTTCTATTTTTAAATAACTCCGTAAGAATTATTTCACGAATAATAATTCAAGGTTGCAAGTTTATTGATATTTTGTAATTAGGTTCACGTGTAGAAGTTATAGCAAACACATGTGATTTGTGACATAATCGTTCCATATTCATAGATTATACTAAAATGAGATTTGAATTTATATATTGCCGAATCAAGTTAAAAATTCATATATTTGTCAACTAAAATACACAAAATTCAGTGACGTAATTAGATATCATTTATCTTGTTTAGTCTCAAAGTTAGAGCTTACTAAACCTTGGTGTTTTTTGATAAAAATGAAAATATATAATCGTACTAATGTGTAAATATGAATGTATGAGCCTAACCTAGTTATATTTTGTAGTGTAATGTTTGTGTTTCTCTCGGTTACAGGTGAGTAATTGTTTTGTCATGTCCGGGTGCTGTTGTTAAATATATGTAAGTAGTTTTTCTACCGAATACCGAAGTGATGATGGATGTGTACATCAGTTTACTACTGACTCCTGCCAACTTGACACAATACTACATTTACATAATGTGCACTATTAGATTATTCAACACTATCACTCATCGTCCGTTGAGAGTTTCCACTTTCTCCAAATTACAAGCAGCAAACGGCACCTGATGTGCATACATAATTTACACATTTCTTCAACCAGAATATACTTTATCCATCTTATAATTCTGGGTCACGCATCCATGAATAAACCATAGTTTATTCGGAAACCCTAGTTAAATAGTAGCTTAAGTCGGCTGATGGGATGATTGGTTATTATTCGATTAAATAGTGGTTACTGTCTCAGGGAAGTCAATATATTGCTAACAACATAATAGTTGAAATATTTATCAATACTAATTTTTTTCTTGCATCACTTAACTACTTGGTTTTTTTATATGAAATTATACATTTAAAAATAATCATATCGAGATAAACAGTTCAGTCCACTTCGTGGTGTAAAAAACTAATAGCTCTCTGTTACGATGTATATTTGATTTTAAAATAAAATGTTGTTGATTTTATCTTACCCACATGTAACATACTTACATGGTTATATGGACTAAATAAATGTAAACAGAATAACAGTTACATCGCCTACGAGGAACAATTAAATGTAAATTATTTTTTCAATTTAACTCAACATCAATAACATACACCACATAATACAATGATGTCAGGCCACGTGCATAACTAATACATACATACACAGTACATGTATATAATATACATATGAAGAGAGACACAAGGAGTTCATAAAATTACAGACACACATACAAAGGTATAAAAAATAAAGAATAGTTATTTAAATCAGCTTGTGTATGTTAATATATGGTATAGGTAAATTACCATACAATTTGGTATTTATACCGGGTGTTCAAATTCGTCACCGCACGTGTGTATTTCTGCATACTCCATTCTTAACACGCGCACGCACGACGTCGTCGTCAATGTATGTTATCGTATGTTAATGAATATCGTTACATACCGTACAACGCACAGAACAGTTTTTATTCAAAATGATTTATCATCAATACAAGTTCGTAAATTTCTTTATCTACAACGTTATCTAGGATAACGATACAACGATCACGGCTAACCGAAAATATAGATAATAATCTACTTCGTGATATTACGGAACCTTTTTTCTTTCAAATATTTATTACAGATGTTTAATCGTTTTTAATCGATGCATTCGAGATAACATGATTTTTTGTGATTGGTATATTTGTTGTGGTGTTTAATTTAGTTTAATATTTATTGAGGATAATATGCGTGCTATGGTGTCAGTGATTTGTGGCGTAAGGTATTCAATGTGTGGGAAAATAAAGATTTCAATGAGAGAATATTACTGCTAACTCAAATTACATAGTTTAGTTACAGTTCAATATGACATTTATTGTAACGTACCTAAAATAATGTAACATATTTATTTGGCAATGAAACCTTACTAACTTCTGTTCTGATCAATCTCTCCTGTTTATTCATAGAGATATTTTTTTGTTTGATTTGACAATCTGTCATGTCACTATTACCATATTTATCATTTATTTATATAACTTTAACTTCTTTTTAATGTTACCAATTTTTTTGCACTTACTATCCGCTACACATATGTTCTAATATATTAACAGGATATATTTGAAATATGAAACCAATTTAATCAGATGTAAATAATTGATGCCTTTAAATTTTGCACTTGTCTTTTTTTGTCCTGAAGAAAACTCAACTAAATTTATTCCACTTCGGATCAACTAAATTCTTTAACCATTTTATGACCGGTCAATTTTTTTCGCACAAATTAATTCAGATTAATTTACCATCAACGGTTTAATTAAACATAATACTGTAATTTAAAACACGACCATCAAAATTCCTGTACATACCAGAAAAAAAAGATAATTCCGCAGAGGAGCAATAAGGTTTTTTTCGCAAATCTCCCAAGAGCGAAGCGGTCATTAACCACAGGAACAAATATGCGGCACATATTATTAGACCTGGTTGGCCGCTAGCTATTAGTAGTGATCAGTAGTATTACATATAACAAGCAAAGAAACAAAAAAAGACAAAAGTTGTTTTTCTTAAAGCGAATAAGAATTCATGGTGCAAAATTTACATTTATTTGAAAATTATACTATGTGATCTCATCCGTAACATAACTCGGTTTGTTTCGGCCAAATTGACCTGCTAGTGGAGTGCGGTGTGATCATGTGGGTGCAGAGGGGAGGGGGCGAGGTCAGTAAAAAAAGTCCCATCGTGATATTCATTTATTCCATCAGTGGCTTATCCTTTCCGGTCAATCCGGACTCCGGATACACTGCTAACAAAAACAACATGGCCGGCTGATGGACGCGTTTTTACGATAGATGGACATTGCACATGTAGGGGAACAATACTGTGATGGACACCCAGGGGCGTAGAATATGTACGATTTTGCCAAAAGGGGCCAAACAGAAGTGTTGTTTTATTGCTCGGTGGTAGGGAAGGGTAATAATGTGAAATTGGATTGAAATATTTTAGGGTAGCCAAATTGTACACCCTGTTTTAAAATCTAGATATACTAGAAATTAAATTCGTGGCTATACTACTGTATATAATTACACTTTATCTTAACGGACGTGAAACTTCATTTTGCACTCAAAATTATCTCGTACATGTGTACCTACTAAAATATATGTTTATAGAAAATAGCCAGTGCGTATAACTATTTTAACTATCAATATATAATAAAGCCCACGTACCCATGACAGAAATTAACAAAAATAATGAAAATTATATTATATAGAACAGGAATTAAGTAGAATACGGTCCTTATCACCAGTAAGTGAGGCCTAGATAATAAACTTGTCATTATAAAACTCACGGAACAAATTTAAATTATTTTCTTGCAAAATAATATTGTCAGATATCTCTGTATGCAGTTTCGATTACAGTTAAGTGACGAGATAAATTGATGTTATCACACTGTTTGATCTCAAGTCAACATGTCGATATAAAAATCATTCTCTAATTAGATTAAAATGACCGTATATTTAATTATCGGCGCGATAATTAAATTTGCATTTTGCTGCTTTAAACATATGTTCAATACAAGACATATGACTCATGTGTTGGTTAAACACAAATTTTTTGTTGCTGTACTTGCGAATGTTACCATATAAGTAAAATTCCTTATTTGAGTGAGAACAAGAACGGATAAAACTAATTAGAACAATACTAATTGTTTATGAATTATTAACCAGGATGTTATATAAAGCTATGGTGTAATATCTACCACTAAATATAGAAAATAATGTGGAATTTTTTTACAGTCAATATGAACAGGAAATTTCTATCTTATATTTAAAAATATTGTGATAATATTTTATGACATTTCTAAAGTTACTATCACTAAGGTCATTTTACCGGAAAGTGTGTAAAAAATTGATAGCAATTTTGTCCTGAATAAAAACAGGAAACTTACAGAATTTATTGAACGAATTTTTAATCTTGATAAAATTATTTAGTGGAATACCAATTGTTATTAGTACATGTACTTAACATGGAAACATCATTAAATCAGTACCAGTGTTTTTATGATCAGTAATCAATTATTTATATGTTATTTAGATTTTATTAGCTACGGATATTAAGGGGTTTTTTATGTTTAATGATATACCATTATGTTGTTAATGTGGTGTGGTATTTAAACCATAGTATAAACCTACAACATTAAATTAGTAAACCATCATAAAACCAATGTTTTGTTTGTTCTGTTACCGGGTTATTATTATTTGTACAATGCATCTTTTACAACCGAATAAGAAAAGTTTTAGTTTTATAACCGACAATTGGAGTAGTTTGTTTCAAGTTTTAATTCAAGTGTAAAAAAATAAAATAAAATAAAACAGAATGCTTTTTAAAATTTAGTTTACAAGGCCTTAGTTATATTTGTGACATGACATTAATTGGTTTAAAATACTCTATACAGTTTATATATTCTACATCCTTATTAGAAATATGATTGTGAATTATTTTGTACGTATTGTACAGATTATTGTCGCATTTGCTCTGTACTGCGTTCTCTAAACTGACTTCCATTCAGTTTACCTGTAAATTTATCGCGTGAACAACGTATCGTTATTACTGGTATATCCGTGTTACTTCTGACAGAAGGTAAACGCGTCGAACACGATATTTTGTGGCCCATAACTTGCAATAACGCCGCCGTTTGCAGCGCCACGTTTCCATCTGGTGGGCGAATTTACAACCCGATATAAAGTATTACATTTCCAGGTACAATTTGCACACAACACTTTCCTTACATATATTTCTCTGCGTGCCTTTCATCTGAATCGCTTTCAAATTGCTACTAAATACAGACCTGTACATTCGTAAAATGTTGCACGGTTGATATTCTATTATAGTTTGCAGTAGCGCCGCATAAGGAAAACATTTTTATACATATTTATTTACATAGGTTTCTTTTAGTGTGTGGCATTTTCATTTGGAATCACAAGAAATTCTCGCATATTATTTCCTTGGCTGGAGATTCTCAAGAATTTCTTGTATGTTCTCTCATATTTATATCTCTCTAAGTTCAACTCTGGAGGAGTAGTGTAACTAGCCAGCGATTATAGTAAGTCACCTGTTAGTCTTCCATGAAGCGAGGAATTCCATGTGTTGGAATAATCTAGTGACGAAGGTATTTCTAATGTGTAAAAAAGAGATTATTTCTCACTGGTCCGTGATTCCGGTTCATAATTTATAATTAAACGGTTTTAAAATGTATTTTATAAAGTATTTTATATATCTTAATTTACTGTGCTTTTTATATAATTTGTTTTGCGCTTAGACAAATAATTTGTCATGCGGATCTGATAACAATTGGAATTGCAAATGACTAGTTCTATGTGTAATTGTTCATGTGTGGTCTTAGATAATGTTTTATTATTCAGTATACATGATTGGCATACTAGTAAATTATACATTAACATAATTACGCTTCCAGTGTGTACATGTTTTCCCATGAATTCAGACCCATTCTAGTGCTGCGCTTTATATGCTGATACAAATTTTATCCGTTACTTCCACATCATACAGCTTTTGCACCATATTCTCTCATATCATTCTTATGATATTTCCTCTTCGTTTGCTTCACACATTTACACCGTTATCTCCTTATGCTTCATTGCATTTTTTATTCATCATCCTTTGATTGTATTCAAACCACGGTCTAAATTATTTCGACCAGTTTAAACTTCATCATTTAGTATTTTTAGATAAAATGTATATGTATGTATAGATGCAACATTGTCTGTTGTTGCTGTTGCTGTTGTTGTTGTATATAATTGTTGTGTGAGTGTGTGAGCTGACAACAACAATGTTGTTGAAAACTGCTTACCACTGCCCATAAACCATTGATAAATAACCACGATAAAAATACGTTTCATGACTTGCGAACGGGTATAACAATGTCGACAGATAGAATATCTATCGAGTCGGGAGTCCCGGCCACATTGTACTCTGTCGGTCGGTATATATATAGTGGATTGTATTTAGTTTGTAGTGTTTTTTTTCTAAACCGGCATCGTTACGGCCCTGCAGGAGATTCTTTCCCATCGAGGACGACCGGTTGCGAAGGGTGGACGTCCTCTACGCGAGTTGACCCCATCGCTGACCTTAATCGATTTAACACGCGTTTGCGCTCATAAATAATTTAAACATAAATACATTGGTCCGATTCACAAGTAGACATAGTGTGTGTAATACTCTTATATTATTAGTACTATCTACCCTTCATTATATCGAATGTTCAGTAGATATATACACATGTGTGTGTGTGCCATTAGATATAATGTCCATTGCAAGATTTATTATTTGCATTGCACTGCTGTGGATTTCATAATTACGTTGTTAATATATTAGCTAATATAATACTGTAGCATAGTTGCCCTATTGCCAGTCTATTCTGTTGGAATTCTGACATGGAGGTCGTTGTGCCTCTCTGTACATGTGGTTTAGTGTTTGTGTATGTGTAAAGGTTACCTACCCTGGGAATGTGTCACCGAGGTTGGTAACAATGGCCCGCCTCTAAGGACCACGCATGTTGACATACCAGTGGTTACATAACAATGCTTGTCCTTCATTGTTTAGCTTGGTTAAATTAGTTTACACTGCCAAATAAAAAGTGTGAGATTTTTTTTGTTAAAGAGGCACACTTGACTTTATCGAGAACTTTATTAAGAGTATATGTAGGCTTTATAATGTATAACATTTCACTATGATATTAATGCATAGATAACAATATTAACAATAATGATATACCTACACATAACTGTATTTTTACTCAGAAAGAAAAATGGAATATTGGAAGAATTTAATAGTAGGTATGTTCTGTTCACATTGTAGTTGGAAACAAAATTGTAAAGTTTGTAAAATAAATTGTCTGAAGATGATTTTACTCTGAGCAATGAATGAATGTACAGTTTGACAAACTTTGTAATCTGAAAGTTTTCTTTATCCTACGTTTCAACTTCTGGTGGAATGAAGAACGAAACTACAGTGCAAGATGTAGTAAAGAAAACAGTTTTGAATTAAGTAGTTCTTTTGAAGTGTGAGTGAGAGTTGTCCGTTCTCTGCTGCTTCTCTGAACGATTCTTCAACTTTAACGATCAAAAGATTAATAGTTCTTTCCCGTTAGAAAAATCCCAGAGAAGTTTCCCGGATTTAACATGCTCACAGTCGGAGAACTTCTTTCTGCTCATTTCACAAGAATCGTCTGTTTTCTTTTTTTTTTACTTTCAATTTCATTTTTTAAACTCGCTCAGTTCGTCTGCCTGTCACACTCGGTGAACCGACGATAAATGGCACGGAATCTTCGCTAGTTTTTCTTTTCTGCTGCTTGTTTTTTTTTCCTACTGTAAAACCAACTAATTTAACAGCAATTAATTTCCATCCGCCACACAGATAATGTACAGTCAGCTGACAAAACCAACGAACCAGTGTCATAAAAAAACAGAACTCCTGTTTCTGTTAATTAAATTTGTAGGTGTGTTGTTTTTATATTATTTAAGCAGAATAATAGTTATTTACACGAAGCATTTAATTAAATCCTTATAGTGAATTAAAGTTTTAAGAAATACTGAATTGTATTTGTTAGTTTGAAAATTAACAGAAAATATTCTCGATAAACTAGTCTGTCTTTTTATAACTGTAATACGCTATGGTTGATCTAGTGATTCCTTGTTTGAAGAGTTGGCACCCGTGTGCGGTGTGGTATGGTCAGTACGGTAGGTTGGTACTTGTGTTTATAAATTATTGTAATTGCATGGTCTGGCCTCACTCTACATACAAGTATAGAACACATGTGTATATGTGTAAATGTGGTTTATGTATATGCAGTATAAGTGTGAGTGTATTTGCTGTACAAACAAGTCTGTGTTTGGTGAAACACACGCACACATATATAGTGCGGGTGCAGTCATTTCCAATTAGTGACGGCGGCCGCCGTTGTACAGCCAGACCAAAAGATCACACTTCCGACCGCTGTTTTCCTTCAAATAATCAGCATACATACATACAATAGAACCACACTGTAACATCATACTTCTAAAAGTCCCGTGTCCGAACTATCGTATGTATACACATTTTCATTTTAGACATAATCAGACCAGATTTACTCTGATTAATTTCTGTTTAAACATGAAATTTCTATAACCTCCTGCAGTTGGTCTTAAATCTTACGAAAATCATACACCTGAGAACGCGATTAATATCAGACATAATATGACACTGTTAAAATCGTTTAAAACTTATCTTCCTTCTCGAGAAAATCTGAAAAGGAAAAAATCTGACACCTGCCGACACCTTCTCATATTTCCTGTCGGTATTTCAGTCAGCCGAGCATTTCATCTTTTGGGGCCCGCAATAAGAAAAAATGGGCATCCGTAACATCACAGCTAGTAAATCATCTAGGTGGCGAACTTGTGTTCTTATGCGTTACCATAGCAACCAACGGGGGCCACAAGCTGGCTACCAGAGGGGCTCTCAGAAACTTTATTTTGTAGCATTCTTCTACAGAAGACCTGCATTGCTCCTGGATGCAACGGATAAGCGGGTATTTCACAACAAACACTGGTAACTTTTGAAAAGGCCCCAGGACAGTGGGGCACTGTTGTAGCACCAGCAGCAGCACCGGTCGACGCTCGTATGTTTGGTTGCCGCGGGGATGTCTGCTTGCCTCTGTGGAGTAGCGATTTTTAAGGCTTATTTGCAGTTGGATAGTTTAACAAACAAACAGAATGCAGTTTGTTGTGTACTACTCTTTTGTTTGAACGTGTTTACAGCTGAGTTTAATTTTGTGTATTTCTATTTACTTTTTGATCAGAATAAATATTAGTATTAAACATACAGATAATATTCTTCGATTAATTCTGCTTTTCTATATTCTATAAATGAATGTATATATGTACGTATTTATAGGTATCGTATATATGTGTATACATGTTGTATGCTTGCTCGAAGCACAATCAGTATTCACAACATTACATTAATTATTTCCTTTGAATTATTAAACGGAACATTGTTCCGCCATTTGAAAGCGGAAACGTTGTACAAACATGGCTTCAACATCAAACACGTAGTTTTTTATTTTGTTGTTGTCGTTGTAGTTTATTTTTACTATGAACTTTGCAGTAAATGAAAGCGAAATAAAAATGTACATATTTATAACTACGATCAAATCTAAATATTATGTACATGAATAATTGTTACAAACTAAAATTATTGATTTGTTTGAACTATATTCTTGTGACATAAATCAAATATTATTTTCCTGTACCAGTTTTCTCATTTTACTGGAAATGGGTGAACTTATATTGTTTCCACTGTTGTTTCATATGTTTGGCAGTTTCCCTGTAATGTTTTGACATCTGGCTTGTATTGTTAAACCAGAGGTTCTAAACATCTGTGTCAAGAGATTCCATCCAAGTGAGAATAAAATATTTAAATATTGATGTAACATTTTGACTACCTCTGTACATAAACACCCTCCTTTTATCCTTTGTTACATTTTGGTCCTTGCATTTATCTACATACATTGACATCAGTTGCAGCTGTGTCTATATTTTACAAAATCTGACCATTAAGAACATTTTCGTATCCACACAAATACGTGCCATGTATGGGCCCATTAAATTTGGAATTATCGGTCAAACTCTAGTTGTTAATGCCGTCAATGCGCGCATGCGTCCAACATGTACCGATCACGTTTCTTAGATTTTTTTTAACAATGTTCACGAGTCACGAATTTCAAAATTACATACCGTGAATTTCGTTAGAGAAAGAAGTCGTTGTTGTTGTTTAGCAATATAGTCTTAGTTCTGAAACTGGGTTGAGACTTGCGGTTACATGTTTGTGTGTGTGTGTTTGTTTTTTTGTTCTTTCTCTAAGCTCATTGCTGTTTTTGTTTTTACTAATGAACACGAATTATAGTCTGTTCATGTAATACAGGAGATGTGTATTTGAAAGGTTAATTATTGTGCTTATGTACGTGTAATGAAAGGTGATTTCTTACACTATTTTTTATAAAATATTTCTTTTTTTAAGTAGTGTTAGTCTTGTTTTAAAGTGTAGATATGAGAGTCAATTATTTAACGCTAAAAGAGAATAATAAAGTAAAGATTTATAGATTCCGCCAGCTATAGTTAATATGTAAAATATATGATAATGTCAGAAACGGTAGTCCCCAAGTCAGTTTCCTGCCGACAAAGATATAAATTGTTCCACCAATATAAAGAAGCGTTTCGTAAAAGTGGTACATGTCACTTCTTTATTCCGGAGAAAATATATCTTCGCTCTGTAGAAATATTTCCGAGTGATATATGCGCGTTTTACCGATAACCGGACAATCGATAACTTATAGGAAACTAAAAGCTTGTCATACACATGAAATATTGGATATTTGCTAGCTGTGTTAGTATAAAATAAAAATCTTACTATATATTTCTACAGATAGATCGGGAAGTTTGGCAACAAGATGTTTCTTGAAATGTGAATCATTGGTAGTCAGTTTTGTGTTTTAAAATGAAAATATATTACCGAAGACAGACACAGCTTGAATGGTTTTTTGCCATGCAATTTTTGGTGATTTTACTAGCAGTTCATCTGCTGTCCATCAAAATTAAACACGGCAGGCACGCGCCTGGCCAGCTGTCAAATTGTAGTGTTCAGAGAGTTCAGCTGCTCCCCCCTGGCTGGAACAACTAACAGATTAACTTATACAGCCCCGCGGGGTGGGATGAGGAGGGACGACACGCACACACATATGGCTTACTACTTGGAGCCCTTGTACGGATTCGGGCCAATAATTGTGACACCCCGTACCAAATCTACGCTCACAGATATTCCGAAATGAATGAATTTCAGCTGTCACGTTGGACGGATAAAGTTGTTTTGTAATAATATGAGGGGAAAAGAACCATATA
>JAGJTL010000036.1:696143-727372 GCA_022063505.1 Calosoma granatense
GTTTGTTCATAATAATATCTTAATCCCAAGGAGAAAATTCCTGGCGATATTTATTTTAATGTTAGATTAAAATGATACGAAACTATATCGAATTAAACTTGTTGTAAGCTATATTCTGTAAGCAACGTCATTACCCTTTGATATTTTCCATGTTAAATGTAATCTATACATGCAATCTACTCATAAATAATTAACCGTACGTAAAAACGTATTTTCTAGGTCGTATATTTTTTTTTGGTCAAACATTATTTTTTTTTGCAAAAATTTGCACGTTTTATTTTAAATTAAAATCTACCCATAATTGTACGAAATTAGTTTATAATTATCTAAAAATTTATAACGGAATATGTCCAAGGCGGCCAAGATCAAAAAGAAGCGTCGTCTAAAAAAATATTTGAACCAAAGTTCACACGATAACAATCGTGACTGACACATTTTTAATTAGGCAAATAAATAAACACACGGCTGTAGATAAGGTCAATTAGCTGATTAAAGTACGCATTACTGCAGCGTCAACAAATGAAAGTTCAGAACGTGAAAAAATAACGCAAATGAGTAATGGTTTTAAATAAAGCCTAAGTATACGTACGTATTAGTATACTGGATTTGTTAGACTCCGCAAGCAAGAATAATCTATCATTGTCTACTTGTACACATTGCAAGTAATCACAAGAATGTTTGAATTTACATACAACTAGAAAGAGTAAATAAATTCACAATAGCAATCAGCATTAAAGTAGCAGAAAATGTCAGACTTCCATATGATAGGCTTAGCGCAGTATACACATTATAGTTTTACAGTAAATCACTGTTTAAAATCTAGTTTAAATCTTGATTATTTTAACGTCATAAACTGGTTTATCAGTCCAATTTTTCGTAATTTCTTTCTCAAGGACATTGTTGTAAAAATGTTTGAGAAACCCTGTACTACTTTAGCATATGTGTATGTATAAATGTGTATGTGTATGTTACCTACACACTTATGTTAATGACATAAACACCGATGCCAATATAGTAATGATTAATTATACGTCAACAGGCAAGATTAAATAAATCAATAAATTAATACAAATACGATTGATAGATGATATGCAAGCTAATAAGGCGTACGCATGCAAAATATTAAATAATACTAAGTAGTCGTTGGTTTATAAACGAGTTCTATAAAAAATCCAGTGCACGTACGTATATTGCCATATGGTGCTGTGAGTGCGCGTGCGCGTGCGCAATAACCGATGTGAGAAAACTAACCTATATGAAGTAATCACCGAACTGGGTTTAACGTCAATATTCCCTCCATGTGACAGTTAATCATTATGTTAATGTATTCGCGCGCGATTTTTTTTGTTTCATTTTGCTTGCTTGCTTGGTAGCAGTAAAAATTTGCGAAAGTTTTTTCGTCCAAATATGGAGACAATCTATGTTGTAGCCTAATTTTTTGACGCGCAATTATGCTACCATTAATTATTGAAAAACATAATTTGAATGAAAGGTTTTTTGGTGAAAATTTTGTGGTCAGCAGCACACCTTGAATAACAAAGATTTGTTATATTTTCTTACATAATAGCAATTGATAATTTGATGTTTTGAGAAGTGAGTGTCGACTGTGCAAATTTGTTGAATACGAATGCACCGTCTGGTTTAATCACGTCTACTAATACTGTCTCTGTCTCTCTCTCTCTCTCTCTCTCTCTCTCTCTCTCTCTCTCTTTTGCACGTTTGCAAAACACAGTAGAGAGACTGTTGCAGAGTTTGCATATATGATATTCGTTGTGCAACATCATCCATGTTTAATACGATGGACGCCAAATATAAATATGCAAATACCGTTATTAACTATACATCGTATTACTGCTCTCTGTACATGTGTGCCTATGTATATATGTATGTATGTATGTAGAAATGGCCGACACAACCGTTGGGATCGCTCTCTGATGCAATTAAAATTCACACACACACACACACATAGTCAATACTTTTGTTCTTGCTCAATAATTCGCATAATTCGATTTACCGACCATGCATGCTGTATTACGAATAATATCAACCTCTGGTTTTGTTTTAATGGTAAATATTTTTTCTACTCTGTGGGAATATTGAATTTTAAATTTGAACTTTGTTTTTTTTCTGTATATGCAGAGTAACAGTGCCTTTGTTGTTGCATATACATGCGCCCAGGGTTGGATTTAATACAAAGGAAGTGTAGGATTGTAGATTAATTTATTGAGTACCACTGGATAAAGTGTATAGTGGACTTATGTATGCTGTATTATAAACATGTGATTCACATAATGTCGCATTAATAGAATCGTATCAAATATCAGACCTAGTTAAAGGAACAAAGGCTCGTTTATATTTCAGTAAACATTTTGTCAACAACACACAACATTACTCACTACAATATCATAACGATATATTACAAGCATTTAATATTATACTGCAATAGCCACTTTATATTCCACACCGAAATGATCACAAGACTCATTGAACCTGTCTAGATCTCTCTGTCAATGACATACGCCCACACGGATTTACGTATGCTCCAGTTTCACTCCATCTGGAAAAGGTCAATGATTATTGGCTCCGATACGCAACAAAGAACATATCTGTCTATTTTTTATTTTTCTACTAAACTTAATGAACCTGCCGTGTTTGTACAATCAACGATAGTCGAATGCTAATTATTTAATTAGAATTATAATAGGACAGTCCATTAAAAGTATGTCCTCGAGATAAGTTTAAGTTAAAATCTAGATCTAAACCGGTACCCGCTCTCTCGAACAGTTATGTTTTTTTTTTAATTGATTTTCACCAGAATTTCTGATAGTGCACGAAAGAATCATTAACGCTGATTTATAATTACGAGCGAATTCCTTACCAGAATACAAATGAGATTTTTTTCTTTTATTTAAATGTTATTTATTACAGTAAACTGTTTGAAATTAATTTATAAATAATACCAACAGGAATTTTTTATTATATCGGTATTTTAATATACATATATTATTTTTTTTCTCCGGCTGTATTTTGTATAAATATTTTAAATTTTGTTGGCACATTTAAATTAATGTGAATGCTATGAAATTTAAATGGGCACATTTTCACACTTTCAAATGTTTGACAAATTCTTAAAATGTTTGCGGTAATTTTAAATTATCTGTAACGCTCACTATAATAAACAGTGATCATACTAATTTGTTTTAATAACTTTAATGACAAATACAAGTCATATACATACATACATGTTTCTAGATGTATATGTGCTAATTTAATCTGGAATTAACTAGTCCAAATTAGGCTTTAATTGGCTTATAAATGAACTGTGCGGTACGTTCTGGTGAAACGATTATTTGCATTATGAATTCAATTCTAATTTTATGCAACACTAAGGAATAATAATACATCGTTCTGTTGTAAGCTAAACATGAATTTTAGCTGTACTAACAGATTGTAATGTATGTACATATTTGTATAATTTAAGATATTTGTCGATTCTCTCGTGCATGTAACATGTGCCAGTAGTCACGTAAATACAAAATCGACACGATATAATGTATAAAAAATGGCCTTGTTATTTAAAATGCAAAATCGTCGTGTCGTCATATTAGTTATTCTTCGTAGTTGATGTGTTGTTCATATGCGCTTTTTAAATTTCCAAGTCAAGGTTGGCCATCTGTGGTTATTTGCTTATTCGTCTTGCTCTCTTTGTACATACATAATCAATAAAGCGATAATTCAAATATAAATTATTAGCACACACACACACACACACAGACAGACACAGACGTCCGCTTAAACCAGCTGCTTGCGGTCTTAGTTCAAAGCGAATACAGTTTACCTTGTTCTATAAGAAATATGCACCGTGTAGAGCAACGATAAATTATTATTATTTGTGTAGAGAAATGGTTAATTATTTTAGTAAGTGTATATTGTAAGAAATATGTCAAATATCTTTAGAGATCTATGTGATTTAAACAATGTACTTTTGTATATCAATTTTTGTTCCAATTGTAATTTGAGAATTATGTTAAGTTTATGTCTCTTATGTGTTGTGAATTCTTTATTTCACTTTTACACTTTCGTTTGTTTTTCCATTCCCTTCTCAACCCCCGGCTGGTTCTTTGGCAATGGCTCTGGGATACACATAATAAAACAGTCAATAAACGTGTTAATTTAAAGTGTATGTAAGTGAACGTCTGTAACATTGCAATTAAATTGCAACACACATACATATATACATGTACACATGCTGTAAAGGACACAGTATATATCTCTTCCCCAACAGATATTAAACCGTAAATTAATTTTTTCCCCATAGTACGAAACATTAATTTTATTCTCTTTTAATATTTATTAGCCATTAAAACCTAATCTAAGCATTTAAATGTTCCTGGTTGACTCTAACAGAACCACTACCTATAAATTTAAGACCTGCGGTTACATATACCAGCACCAGGTATTCCGTCTTATCTCCGCAAACAACACAACGGTTCCGTCTCACGATGTATCCTAGTTGGCTATGGACATGTACTTGCATAGTGTAGTATAGTATAGTATTGTATGTGTGTACGTGTGAGTATATATATATATATAGCGAATAGTGGGTGCAGCTTTTATATATACATATATACTTTATTATTACGTCGGACTCTTTCAATACACGTATATATACCTACCTGTAGATAAAACTACGCATATACATATGTGCGTACTATACGTATATGTGTGTATGTACAGTGTTAGTATATTGTGGGAGAGACTTTAACGTAATACATGTACAACATACCTACACGATATTGTATTACCGGTAAGGTCATTGCAATGCCATATTAGTTATTTTATTGATTATAAACGTATTATCACGTATATTACAGGTTGACTAAGGTTATGGCATATGGTGACTTATGGCAGAGCATATATTTTATAAATATATACATACATATTTAAAATCAAAATATTTATTCTAGAAATATGTTTTATGCATAGTTTACTTATGACGCTAAAAAAAACCTGTTGTAATATAAATATTCTCACAGTTTCTTTGTTAATGTTACTTATTTTCTGACACAAACAAACCCAAAAAAATATAATCACAACTTCTCACTGCGATTGAAATAAAACACATTGCGCAAATCCAAGGTTATACCGTACAGGTCATAATAATATTAACCACGAATTTAATAATGCCGAAAGATAATAATGGACCGAAAGCACGGCAGGTAGCAAAACTTCACCAAAACAAGGGATTCAGCAGTCGAAATTTTTAAATAATAATACCATAACGCTACCCGAAATCAAAAATAAACCAAACAATAATTGTCAAAAATAACCATGGAATTATCACAAATTTTATACAGTAGAAAGTCATAAATAATTAAATTAATAATAGCACCAAGCCAAAATCCCCCTACGATTAACATAACCATAATATTACGGTATACCTGTTGTAGTAGAAAGTGTGGATGTCTGTATTTACATTTGTCCACATGTAAATAAACTAAAATACAGGTTTCCGATTGCAATTTCTCAGATTATACACTGAAAAATCACTAATTTAGTACAGCTAACCGTAAATTGACATGAAGTAATTATATTTGGACAATCGTTACTTAATTGACATTACATATTTTAAGTCTTACCAGTTCGGTAGGTACTGGTTTGTCCGGTTTCAAAACTCAAGTAGCAATCTTATAAACGTATCGTTATAAATATGTAAACTGGTGAACGGTGTAAAACATCCGAAAATATTAATGGTTACAGTATTATCAAATAGGAAAATCATAAGCTAAAAACAAAATATTACTGATCTATAAGATTGTCAGCAGAATCGTTAGAAATAGGCAAGATATAGTATGTGAAATCACAGTAGTTCATACATATGTATATTTATTTCACTGATGTCCTAATTTGGAGCATTTTAATTTCTAATATAGCAACAACAACATAAAAAAAAGTCTGTTGCAGTTTCACTAGAGCAAGGTTAATTTGTGGTCCATATTCTACATCCGTCACCTAATTTCAACTCTTCTCACGATATACCTGTTGTGTGTGGTATACATGCTATCAACATATACGTATATACATATATCTTGTCATTTCCTGCTTTCGCATGGTCAAACATGGTCATCAGACACACACACACATACATGCATCTATACACAGATTCGCGAATATATGTAAAGAAAGTTTCTGTGCAAGGTCGCAGCTGGCAACGTCACTAGATGATTGTATGTACATGCGAATGGAACCATTTCCAGTGAAGCATTCTATCCGGTTCTGCATCATCACACAATTCCACCTAGCAGTATGTGTATACACTGCTTTATAACATAGAAACAATAACCTACTCATACCTGCACTGACTTGACAGCAGCTTGACGGTAATAGCTGATTTTGCACGATCTAGTTATTGGAGAAATTAAACGCGAAACAAAACAAAAAATCCAGGACACATTCCTTTGTCTTGTCTTGATATCCTCGTTAACAATTGTGTTGCCCATAACGATAGGCATATAAGATAAAGTAACCCAGATTGAAATAGCACATACAGTTTCTTTATTTTAACTCTTGTCATTCTGTAGTAAATGTATATGGTTGTGATATCATCATATATTCAGTCTAGCGCGAACTGCAAATGAGTACTGCATTAACACGCCAATATACGACGATCATACAGTATAACTCAAATTATCTGTCTTGTCTTAAATTAACATTTACGTGTCTTTAAAAGCATATGTTATATTATACTAATGTCTATCTTTTGTTACAGGTGAGTTTTCTGACATTTCATTCCTCTCTCGCAGTGAGTACAAACCATAATTTGAATTACCATTCACCCATATGAAACATTCACCTCGTATTCTGCTAATCGCTCGTCGACACTTACAAAACACAAAATTGAAACCTCATAATAAATTATGTAAAATACGAAACCTCATGATTTTCTTAGTAATTATGTAGGTATGTATTTTTTTTTTCAAAAAAGATGCAAGTCCATCATATTAATCTGGTAGGACTTGCCGATGGCCTGTTGTCAGTTGATGTTTCACGTTTCCATGAAAGCAGGAAATCGCATAAAAACTGCCGCACACAAACACAATAATCACAAGCTTACACGTTCTTATATCTTATTTTTGTAATACTTGTTTTGTTTTTAAAGAAAATCATATGTTACTTTTTATGCATGTACAGATCATATATCCGTATGTATGTAACTCTAGATGTGTTATATACCTGTATGCTTTTTGTTTTTTGTAATTATATATCATGTCATATATAGGGTGAGTCGAACGGATATTGTGATTTTCTTAGTTGAAAGCGAAAAGTTCCATTTTTAATGGTTATTTTATGAGGAATTAAAAGATCAAATGCCTTGAGTATTTAGAAGAATATGGTTTCAGCAAGGTGAACAATTCTTAGCTAATTATATCATAGGCAGCAGGACCTTCCTATTTTTTTAACAGAACAACATATTCGTGTTTATATAAATGTTATTAGAAAATGATTATCGTGTTATGTTAAATTATAAAAAGTAATTAACAACAGCAAAGTGAATGTTACACCATAGATTTTGTTATAATTCGGATCGTGAGCATTATAACCTTCTTAGTTTTGACACAAGCATTACATTGATAATTAACTTGAAAATAGTACCCACTGCATTCTCTGCTCAATTTCAACAAGCATTCACCTATACACGAATATATAAAGTGTAATTTTGAATTTTCCTTGAAGTAAATATAAAATACGTAACCACTTCCATCTTGCACCTTGTGAAGATGTAAATTTCTCTTCTGTGCGGTAATATCTCTCTCCTACGTAATTACATTTAATTATTTATGTGTAAAGGAACATGATAGCTGAAGGGTCTAAAGACACCAATTACTTAGGAGACCCATATAGATCTTATACGACCTTCGCACTGCGCCCCAAGCCCACATCTGCTGTAGAACAATCTGCTCTATTACATAACAACCACTGCATACTACCATCACTTACTTATAAGCCACCGACAAAATAGAAAAATATATGCGCACGCGCACGTGAATTTACAGAAACATTCGCTCAATTATGTTGTACACAATTACCGGTCGGTATTTGCTATGCAAAAGTTCATACTGGATTGAGTGGTTCTCTCTATTGTATTGTTATTATTACTAGTTGAGAAATAGTTGTGCAAGTAATAATGCTAATATTCTCTGATAGTATCTTGAGCTTCTGATCTTGTATTGGCTCTTGTGAACATTGTGTATTTGAACAATGTTACACAGAGACCATAGTTTGTTATTTTGTAATATATTTGTAATATTTGTGAGTTAGAGACCAAAATCTCGTATGTTTTTTATGTAACGCTACATTTTTCATCTGACTCTTGTTAGTCACACTTGTTATTATAGTAATCCTGGACTGTTGTGGTATCCCTCTAATTAGTTACATGTAGATATATATATTTTTCTATTACGTCATGCGTTGCACATGCCTCGGCAAAACAACGGACCTAATGCTACACATTTTGACTTTTATTATACAGCCAGAACAACACATAGGGTCCTACACTAAATTACATACAATCTTCCGCCTTAGTTTGAGGATCACATCATACATCTGGGACATTTTGAGCAACACTGGACGAATGTTTAAAACGTCTTTAGCCAAAGTTGACTTTACTTTACTGGTAGGGCCTTTTTTCTCACGTACAGTGGTAATCACCGTGACTAAATTATTTCCCATTTAACCCGGGTGTGTTGTGTTGCGTTAAGTTACGTTGCGGTGGCTACCTGCATTTCTTGGAAAGGTGCACAGTTAACACCTTTACCTTGCCGCCTTAATCGTGTCACGTGACACTCGCGGTTTTACATTAGGAATGTGATTACGGCTGTAATAGAAAACAATAGTTAACTACTATTGCTGGTGACACGTACAGCACTCAAATAACAAGAATTGTTTTTCGCTGCGTTTTTTATCTTTGTTTTTCCAGTTCCTTGACTAGTTGTTGTTTTATTTTCGTACATGTTTGTCACACGTATTGTTGTTGTGTTTGTAATACTTGTATAATGACAATTGTGTTAAGTAATTGTTGAGATTTTCTTGAGAAATTCGTGTACTTGTATTTAGTAATTAACATTATAGTCTTTAGTGTGTGTTTGAAATAATTACGAAATGTTTAAACAACAGCTAGAAATATCATTAATAATCTGTATTTGTTAAGATTGCTTTTAATATACTTTCTGAGAAGAATACGTCAATTTTAAGAATTACAAGACATTCTTAGTTACTCTTGAGAAATTCGTGTACTTGTATTTAGTAATTAATATTATAGTCTTTAGTGTGTTTGAAATAATTACGAAATGTTTAAACAACGGCTAGAAATATCATTAATAATCTGTATTTGTTAAGATTGCTTTTAATATACTTTCTGAGAAGAATACGTCAATTTTAAGAATTACAAGACATTCTTAGTTACAGTTTGGTTTACCACAACTAAACAAATTATCTACCATTTGTGGTCAGAATACGGTTATTAATACGGGCTCTCTTCTTCGGTTGATATTACTTGATGTAAACCTACGTTTGGTTCGTTGTAAATTTATGAAACAAAAGAATGTGCCTGTTATATGTTGAAGTACTTGCTGTCGGCTACCATATTAACTCTATGACTAATGTGAATATTCGATACATTAAATCGTTTCGAAACAGCATTCCACGTGCGTCTATCGAAAGATTCATGTTTATCTGATGCATATATATTCATAATGGTGCTATTGTCACAGGGCAAGCCCAAATAAACACATCTCCGCTCTCGGTGACTCTTGTCTTCTATACAAATTCCAATGTAACGTCCAATGGGAACATTTCTTATGGGAAGGAGAAAGTCAAGTACTGCCATCTATGATTCAAATTCAGTAACAATAACTTCTCATTCAAGTCATCCTCGTTAGTTCCTAACGATACCTAATCCTGCGGAATAAAGAAACTTGAACAGTAATTTTTATCATTTACAATCAGATTTCAAATATTTAATAACGGATTCTCCGACAACGATAATAAATATCAAATCATTTGTACCCGGTAGTAGTCGACGTGCTATAATCGTATAATAGAGTGGTAGAAAGGAGCTACACCATTGAGGACAGGTGCACCTATCTACCTACCTGGTGCATCCGTACACGTGCACGCAACTCAAGGTCATTAGGGTACGCATGACCTTCGAATGAACCTGATGTTGACGTGAGATGAGGATGATATTAATTTTTTATATTGTAAAGAAGGTTTTATTTATTTTCTGTATTGATTTGTAAAACTGAACATAGATTATGAGATGTAAAGTGAATGACCTAAATAGATAATAACAATCTAAACAAATAATACAAAATATATATATGAGTAAAACTTCACACTTATAGTCGATTATTTAAACAGTTTCAAATACTGTAAATATTACCGCTATAAATAGACTAGACAGACTTTTATATATGATGTACATCGAGTCATGTTACTCTTTACGAATAATCAAATAAGTATGTTAACAGTATAACATTACAATACCGTGTATAACGTATTGGCGTGTGCAATATTTATATGAAAGTACGCATTTTCCGCATATTTAAAGTCTACAATAAATTACCGAGTCGATATGCGAGGCGTATACGATTAAACAGATAACACTTCGGCGTGCATAGATTGCCAGTTAGATTCACCGTTACGTCAGTAATGAGTATTTGAAATGATCGATTGAAATCATTTCAGTCCCGGAATAATTATTAATTAATATTATCATCATCATCTATACATCTCTCGGCATCTCTTTATGTGTATTGTGAATTTTGTTGTTACACATACATGTATGTATATACATACACATATGTAGTTAAACAACTGATGGTGATGGTCCAGTGTGTTACAATAAAGTGTTTGATGAAAATGATTTCGAAATTGGTATGCAACGATGCATCATTCGACCGTATATAATTTGAGTGGTTTATTTTTTCTTGTCGTTGTTGGAGAATATATTGATGGAGTAGGTAGTACTACTGTTATGCACGATAGACTTTATATTTAGTAATAACTGTCATTTGTATTACGAGTTTATTTGTGCAATTTGATTAATATCATGCAGTTTTACTGATATATTGATAGCTTGGTATGTGTTGATCATAATCATACTCTACTACAAGTCAACATTCATGTGCCTCGACTTCTTCGACATCTTTAACACTTTGACAGCCAAGCCGATTTTCCTTAAAGGAAAGACCCAGTATGATGTGTATCCAAATGTATACACACGGCAGTCCAAGTACTAATCTTATACACTAAATGTTTAAATTATTAATTTTTGATATAAAATTCCATATTTATGCAAAGTTTTATACATTATACATTTCTCTGTTGATTTTAGAAAATTATTAAACTGATATCTATTTTGATATAATATCTGTTTGTAGTTGTTGTTCAATTTAATATTGTTTGGTATGTATGTTTATATAGCATTTCATATTTTTCTAACATCTAAGAAGCGTTCGTGCCCATGTTTCATCATTGTTATACCAGTCATATATTATACTTTTACTACTTCACATATATCTACGTGTACACATATATGTATGTAACCCAGACCTTCTTACGTTACGTATCAAGTAACCCTATATACCTATGTGTGTGTACGTACGTGCATGTGTAGTGCATTTTAGTAACCATACAGACAGACATACATACGGCCTTGCATAAAATTCCATGTGCGTGCATACATACATATATATGCCCGCCGACTCTTATATAATGTCGATAAAAAAATAACGTTTTTTTTTTATATCGATGTCGGTATGTTCAACATATACACGTAGGTACATATGTTCAGACACACAACACATATATACTAAGTTATATAATATGTAATGACATATTTATGCCTACGAGCACGCACACAACAAAAATGTTTAAAATAATAATTGTCTACAGTGAGCATTCAAGACGATACAGACATGTCTTCAAGGCAGTTTTATATTATTTTTATATCAGTTCAATATAGTTTACATAAGGTTTACATATAAGTATTGTCATATACATTGAAATGTTTCATTCATATTCATAAACATATGTCAATACGCCCTCTGTTGGTAAATTAAACGTTGTTTAATAACGCTTTCTATTATTTATTTTGTTTGATTCAAGGTTGTCGTCACCTACTCAAAAATTGTTTAACCTGTTACAGAATATTCTTTTCATGTAGTTCAACCAACGCAAATGATCTTAATATTACTCTGCGTAGATGGGAATATGAATCGTTAAGAAAATGAAATAATTACAATGCATACAAATAATAGAAATTCTTTTCTTCATTCTGGAGGTTTGAGGAACAGTTCGTTGTGTAAGATGCACTTGTGAATTTTTTCTCTGCAAGTATTCTCTTTCTGTTAAATAATCGGTGACAAATAGTTTCACATTCATGTATGCACCCTAGAGGAGCAAAACTCTACCGAAGCCGCGCAGTACGAAGTTACGAAAGCGAGCGCTAGCAATTTTAACACTTGTGTACCCGACGTCCCCCAGATACACTCGAATGTCATTTTCAAAGCGACGAAACAAAAACAAGAGCGAACTGATGGTGAAGAGGGAGAGAGAGGGGATGTTTCAAAAACCAATCCGCAAACTTCAAATCAACACTGCACTGGTGATCAAACATAGAAAATTTCACTGGGACAATCCCGAGAGAAATTATCAAAAAAAGAAGAACAAAATAACAGAAAACGCCGACATATTTGGACGTATTATTGAAGAGGATGTACTAGAGGGAATTGCTTCCCAATTTCTGTTTGAAAATACAATAATGGTATACGAAAATAAACGCAGAATAAGTGTCAAATTGAGAAACATTGATGCATAAGTTGATAAGTAAAAAAATAATAAACACAAACCATTACAACAAAATGGAAAAACTCTTTGTCTGAAATTAAAACAAGCAACATGGGTTATTTAGTTATTTATTTGGTTTGCATCTAACAATTTTCTCCATTCTGGGAACAGTTAAAAA
Organism: Calosoma granatense; assembly: GCA_022063505.1. Classification (NCBI taxonomy): domain Eukaryota; kingdom Metazoa; phylum Arthropoda; class Insecta; order Coleoptera; family Carabidae; genus Calosoma; species Calosoma granatense. The sequence goes on from JAGJTL010000036.1 coordinate 709,171, forward strand.
ACACTTCGCATGTCAACAACTGCACACATATATTACTAATATATTAACAAAAAATAAAAACGGGTAACAATTATGAACGACGCTCTAGTAGTAATTTCTCGGCACAGATGTATAATTACGATAAGCTAATTATCATTAGAGTCATTAATCACGTATCGACGAAAGGCATGGAGCGTGAAAAGTGATCCAGTAATAGTTGTATTATTAGTTGTAGTACAATACAGTGATAATGTCTTGTACAATAATATTGTGTGAAAATATTTGTATATACTATGCATATAGCAATATGTAGAGTATATTATATACTAGAATGCTATAAGGATATGTAGCACACGACATACAATGCTAAACGGAAGGAGAGATCACAATCGGATCCAGATCAAATTGACCGGAACACTTGGTCATTTACACACAAATCAAATTTGCCTTCCGGCCGTATACAGGCGAAAGAAAAAATGCCCAGATACCAGAGCCTGGGAACCTATGCAGAAACGGAACGGAATTAGCATCATCGTGAACGGGATCCGATCTCTCACACACCAAACACTTCTCTCAGCTCAAGCGAACGGAAATAAGACATATATTTGACATTGAACCAGATTGAATTTCAATACGAACGAATTTCTACCTATCGTCATGAGAAATATGCGTAGAGTTTAAAATTTAAACCATGTCATCTGTATAAAATTCGGAGCATTTTATAAAAATCCATAATCGAATATGTACAGTGTATTATTTAAGATGAACTTAATATATACATATGTAAATAGAAATTGAAATATGTAGTACAATTTAAATTTAGCTGTTGTGTTAAACATTTTATCGATCTACAATTCCGCAGTGCTACCAACCTTCGTGTTGCGTTTTCAAGGCCGGTGCATTGGTATGCATGCATGTAGTTCACATGTACCTGTGGGACTGCTGCTGCTGCTGGTGCTAGTGTTAATATACCGGTAACGGTGTATATTTGCAGCATGCGGTTTCGTGACGTCACGATGCCACGTGACTATGAGCACACCGGTAGGGAGGGAGGGGACGGGGGTTAATCGCGGGATGGGTTTTAATTAAACCCGCCGGTTCCAGTGATCTGCCGTTATTCCGCTAAATTACGCCCTTCCCAGTGCACGAGAGAGAGAACGACCCCTGGTAACTACGCCATTTTATTACGCACGAACATAAACCTCCAACGCCCGTCCATCCCAGCCAACGCAGGCCCATCAGAAATATCGCCCAGAGACTTTGGCAAATTACCCAGTTAGCCAGGTGTATATATTCCCTTCTACATATAACATATGTATGGCAGTCTATGTACGTGTGTGTATTACAATGTTTGTCATGTGATAACATTATTACATCACTCGTACATGACATTACATCAATATTGTGTTTTGTATTCAATTTGTAAAGATTATTTACTCGGTATCAGCGAAATTAATCTACGTACATATGCAGACAGAATTTATTGTAATGTTTTATACATTTATTTATCTATTTACTGGGGAAATTAACATACTTGTAATTATTTTGCGACTTTCTCTTGTTTAACAAATTAGAAATAAAATATACAGCATTGAGAGTTCATTGCTAATTATGTATTATTGCATGATTCAGTTTGAATAACAATACTGTTATTATAATTTTATTTTCAAGTACAAGGTATTTCGTAGAAGCAACTCTTGATTGACCTGAGACCACTCGGCAACTGGCATTCCAACGCAGAATTGTGTGAAAAATCTTCACTTCATAAGCAGGTGCACGTAAACTCAATTCATCATTGCAAAATTTGCAACTACATGTTACGGTCTCAAGATTACATCACACGCACGCACACACACACACGCTATACAGGAATGAATAAAACAACAAAATAAAAGCACATGCGGCAGTTAATTAAAATACTGGCACGCCGAAGTGCGACCATCGCAACAAGATCGATGAAACATGTTAGTTTTATTTTGTCAAGGTGCGTAGCGTTGTTGCAACGAACGCTCCTCTTCTCCACCTCGTCGTTGTTGTGTGTACATCTGTTTGTAAAAATTTCGTACCTGCGCTTATGTCAGACTAAAATATAAATTCGTTTAATTACCGCCCCTTGGACTAATTGATTTGAAGTGGCAGGTTTTTTTCAGGGCAGCTGTGTACAAGGACTTATTTCCGTACCGATTTGAATAAACCGGTTTCCAACAGATAGATAACTTTGTAACGGTTCTGAATCGGGGCGTCTGGTATTATGTATATTTATATTCGTAATACCTATGCTTACTCGATTGCATTGGATTACATCCGGGTTGTGTAGTGCATTCAAGTATTGAACTGTTCATGCTTTGACTACGAGACTATTTATAGTCATAATGTAGTGTCATACTCAACTTACTTGTATAAAGTGTACGATTGTACTGTAAGTTGATTTTTGTATTTCAGGTGAGTTACATCAAATATCCTTTCCGATGCAGTAAGTTGTAAGTGCTTTTACCATCTTTCTTTTAGTTCACTGACTTCTTAAATGAATGACTGAAATAAATTTGTCTCTTTGCTACGTATTCGGCAACAGTAATGTATATCTTTTACTGTATTATCTTAAACCAAATAATGCTTGAAATTCGCCCGTTTAACGTCAATTGCATTAAATGTATCTGGACCCTCTCTCGTAGTTTCTCTTCTGAAAATACAAAGTTTTCGTCCCTAATTTTAATTCCGCAGCCCTGGATGCAGGGTGGTTTTGTGTTAGGAATAACGATAGGAATATAAATTTAAATAAATTAACATTTAAATGGGTGCCCCCCGCATATATGATGAGTGCATCTTGAATGGATCTTTTTAAATGAGTGTCGCCGTTACGACACGTCCATTGCGCATCGCGGCATTTTACCTCCGGGCTAAGAAGAAATATATACCACGGTTATATTATAATAACACAGTTTAGCACCGCGCCTCGCAAATTACAACAGAGGGGAGACTCTTGCATTCACTCACTCACTCACTCACACACACACACATGCAGGGTAGGTAGAGTCTGATGTGTCGTCGACCTCGAATGGAAATTTATAGATACCTCCTGCAAAATGTAACATGAAACCAACGTCTCAATTCTAATAATACTTCGATATTCCTTATACCTTTACCATAGTAAGTAAAATTCATTTCTTTTAGAACTTTACTTGTGAAAATATATTTATAAATTGAGAATTCGAACTGTTCTTCTCGTAACTAAATAATATACATTATCCAATGTAAATCTTATTTTAGTTTAACATACTAATGCTTTCTCATTTCCCGTGGCCGCAAGCGGTAACGATACTATGTATATGAAATGTACTGGTACATCTGGTAAGTGAGGATGTTTTTTTTATTAACGCCTTACATGTATTTACATGTTTGCAAATTCACTCTTGACAAAACACGGCCCGCGACCGATTTTCAGAAACCATGACTGTATTCCTAGATGGGAACTAATTCGTTTAATTGAGGGTCACTGCTGTACACGATAAATAAACCGGGTTTTTTTCCAATTTATTTCATTGTTCATCAAAAAATCAATTTATTTGCCAAGCGTGTTAGAGAAGAAAAATGAGGATAACAGTGTTCTTGTGATATTTTTCTTAACACAACCGGAAATGTAATTAAATCTGAAGGACGTGTACAGGTTTCCTCGAGATCTTATAAGAAAAATTGTTTTAAATCCTGTGATTTATAGCGTTTACCGCTGAACACAGAGCAGACACAATTGACTATTCTGCCTCTGCGTACTTGGCCTTGATCTGAACACACAGCAGTACGTGATATAGGGGACACATTACAAAAAATAATATTAAATTATTATCAAAATTGTGTTTCTTATAAATCAAGTTATGCAAAATAGTAAACTTATAGAAACATATTTATTTTATGAATTATTTTTAACATGCCCCCTTTTTCACAAATTCATCTCCACGCCCATGCATTTAATCCGTGGATCAAAATATAAGCCCAAGTAATTTATGGCGTGTATAATATTTTTAAGTGTTACTAAAATAAAATTAATTACATTCACAGCGTGATATTTTTTATATAGATTTTCAAATTTAATTTCCGCTGAATTTATATGTAAAAACTAATATGATATCATAATTAGAATTTTATTATTGTTTGAAATTAAAATTTACAGCGCAAAAATTGAACGTTTATTAATTTTACCGTTTATTTAATTTCCTTTTTAAGTAAAAAATTTAATGTTTTCCGCTAACCGTCTTTTCCTGTGTACGTATTTATTCAATCAACTAATCTTTGATTCTGAATATGAATTTAAATAGCGCTATTAGTAATAGTTATGTTATCCGGTATTTTATACATATGTACTGTATATAGCTATCTGCAGAATATTTCCTAGAAATTACTTTAGTATAAAACTAAATCTGAAATATATTAGCAATATGATTATCAGCAGGGGGTACGTTCGAAATTGATGGCAAAATTGTAATTAAATGAATGAATTCAGGTTAATTCTTGTTTAGATAAATTGTACTTTAAATGAGGAGAGTCTAAAATACACATACATTACTGATTACACTTTTATGTACACAGCAAAAAATGTGAATATCTTATAATGTTGTTGTTCAAGTCTGTAACAATAATGAACACGTATGTTCGGAGAAAAACAATGTGTTAAGTATACGTGGTATTTGTCCGTTTCTGTGCAAATTAACAAAAGTCAGCAGACCAAATCCTGGCACATATCTCGTTCACAATATCTTCAAGGTCCAAATACCTGACCAAAACAATACCAGGTTTCCCCTGGCTCTGTTTTAATTAAAAATAACAAAAAAAACCGACGAATTTTAATTTAAGATCTAAGATTATCTCATTTAATTAGGCATTGTTCAAACCCTTTGCTTTATAATTAACTATACACATCTAATTAAGAAATTAATTCAAAAACACGGGTATATCATGAAATGCGTAGGTATGTACGTATATATGAATTTCTACGAATCTAATCAGGACGCATAAATCTGCATGTTGTTGTGTAAACGGAGCTTTATGCAATCGTAAACGGTTTTTGTGATAATGCTTTCAATGTTCGCGGAATAAATAATAATGAAATATTATATTTTTATATAGTGTAACATGCTATAAGTATTTATAGATTATACCTAAATTCGTGGAATGAAAACGTTATACATTATTTACGCCGCAAAATCATTATCAATATTCGTGTATGTTTTGATTTTGTGACAAATTTGATTCGATTTAGTTGAAAGTCTTGCCGTTCAATATTCCTAGATTAAATAAATGTCTCGCTGGAAATATACGTGTAATAAAACTAAATATATGTATGAATTTATTCCTAGTTATTCTTCGATGTAATTTGATCGTAGATATCTGTTGTTATACATAGATTCTGCAGTTGTTGCATTACGTTTATTTTCGTTATGTTCGGCTGAGATTTATGTACGTGTAATGACGTGTACATGTATTTCAGGAAATATCACGAGTGCACATAGTGACGAAGAAGAAGAAGACACGGCTGTCAGTGTCACGGCTTGTCTTGTTAGCAATTACTTACCTTATCGCATACGTTGCTAATTAAATATTTAATTTAGAACGTCATCAAGGTAGTTCTGGAGGTCACCGTGGAACAGTACTGTATTTAACGATATTTACACCTTGCGAATTTTTAGTTAATGATTAGCAAATAATGAATGTTGTATTTACTGGTGAACTACGTTTTTAAAATGTTCTGATTGTGTAACGTGGCTGTGTGACTGCCATTGGCCAGGCAGTGATCTGATGTTATAACAATCGGGTTGTTCGCACGGCCTTGGCGGTCGACTTGAACAACGTCGGAAAGTGAATTCGCATCGCATTGTGTCCCGCTAAGTACGTGAGTCCATGTCCCATGTCTTACCTCACCACAACTAGTACACGTCTATGGATATGTACATAGAATGCCCGACGACACGTACATCGAGATCTAGTGTTCACATTCTACAGTGCTACGTATTCTATTAACGCACATTCTGCATTCGAATTCAATAAATTATGCCAACGGTGTTTCTCACACAAAACGACGCTGGTTTTGAATAAATTGAACCCGTACGTTTTAACGATGTTTTGCCACTTTTTTGTCGTTAATATAGTAAGGAAATACTTCTGTTATATCCTTTAATAATAAATTAAATCTTTTGATGTTCTGGAAAGTAAAAAAACAGATTCATTTTTTGAAGATGAAGTAGGAAATACGTTACAAAACAATGGCAATCAATATTAGAATTTTTCCATCTATATATGGAACACCGTGTGAAAACAGCTAGACAGCGAGGAAATCATGAAACAGATAATTTCACCCGAATAATTGGCACTTAATGTTCGACAATAATTTCGCTATAAAGGCTGATGTACACCTTTGGATTTTACGATTTTGCGTAATTTAAATTCCAAGTATTTACTGCTTTTTAATCGCACATCGCTGTCGAACGTACCATACATAAAATAATTCTTCTTCTTCTGTACCATTCAACTTTCAGAGTAGAGATCCATCAATGACTAAACTGTTGAAACTTGCAAAATTAATGGTGTATTACACACGACACATTATATACTGAATGTAGTATTTTTGACAAACTATTGAACCAATTTCTACATGTAACATACCAATTTCATTTGTGAATCCATTTTTTTAAATGTCTGTTATTTATGTTAATATTTGGTTCGAGTTACTTTAGTAGATAATAATATGATAATTTCTGTTTAGCATTAACTAAACAATTATTTTACATATCAGGAACTATCCATTACATGTATGTATGTAAAGAAATATATGCAAGGCTATATAGATTTTATTACAGTGAAATGGGGTTAGAGAAATTAATTTAAAACAACTGTTATATAGTTCCCAGTGAGTTTCATTACCGATTCTAAAAATTACGAGCTCGTTAATTTTATTTTTCCCCATTTGTTTATTTTTTCCTCTCTCTCTCTCTCTGTCTCTCTCTGTTGTATTACATTTTATTAGTGAGCTAATGAATTTCTTTTGCATGCATAAAAATTTATTACTCTGAATATAAAATGGGTCTGCCAGTTAATTTTGCTAAAAATTGCGGGTCCAGTTTTATTGTTCTGTTTTAGTGTGGTTGATGTTTTTGTTCTTTTTTGTTGTTGATTTCCGTGAAGTGGTTTGACCGGAAATTCTTTCATTCCGTAATGTGTTTGGAACATGTGTTATAGAACAGAGACGGACTGGCCCTGAAATAAATTAGAAAAACGTTCAATATATACATGTAAATTTATATATATATATATAAGTGTACGGGAGTTAGAGCTTATCCATATAGACGTCTTTGTTAAGTAAGATTTAACACACTTGCATGTTTGTACAATTTTCTCTACATACATACATATATGTGAGTACACGTGTTTACTTGTTTTTCAATAATTAGACAGCCGTTCTCGAGTACAAGATATCTTTATTGCTTTGCGTGATTGTGCAAAATCCTTTCTTCCTGAATGCGCTGTGAACGGGTCGTGTTTGCAATTAAACATTATTCAATGGCATGTTCAAATGTTTATTAACGGTAGTTTACCAACGTTCACTGTACACATCACAAGAAATTAATATTATTCATCTCTCTCTCTCTCTTTGTGTCTGTCTGTATTATTAGTTTGATCCTTTGTTCGATGCTGATTGCAATTAGCATCTTTGTTGCTTACTAACATTCATAACAGTTCAGATAATCTTTGCATCTAACACAACAGCATTGGATTAAGTAGAAATTTAATGAATATAATATACTATTTACAGCAGTACACATTTATAAACACTTACTTATAAATGTCAGAGCAAATATTTGCTAAAGTTAAACTGAAATTTATTCTAATACGCTTCTGAAATTCTCGGTCTCAAGATGAAGGAAGCACATTTGCAATTAATGAAATATTCCTTGATCATTGTTTCACTAGATGGTGCAAGTGAAATTACAACTATCCGGTTACGTGTAATTGAGTGCCTGATACTTGTAATCTGTATAATTTTCACCTCTCTCGCGTCTAAATCGTTCAGAATGATTTAATTATTATAAATTGCAGTGTTATTATAAATTTTACAGTTTTCACGAACTGTTTGAAAGGCGTGCAAACAGTCAGTTGTTGGTCGCCGTGTACTACAATAAATTATTAGGTTAGAACTGTATTAAATATCTTAATCAGTGTGTTTATATTCTAAGCTATTTGATCACTGTTTAGCCGGTAGTGCATTTATTAAAATACCGGAACGAAAATACAAATATCATCGATACAGTTTAACACAAATATAACATATATTTGTTGTATGCGAATCAAATGAAATATTTTTCTACTGTTCCTTGTAAGTACAAGAAACCGTTCTTCAATTTATTATCGTCTTCTGTAGAAAATAAACACTTGCGTGCCGACATATGCGTGGGTGTGTGTTATGTATATAATTTTTTGTATAGCTTTTATAAAAAAATTCACACACGTTAAAGTAGCATTAATAACTTACGCTAGCCATACATGTAACGCATATTTTTTTCATGATTAATTTTTTGTTGCCTGTATAGAAAAACTGAACATCATTTGAATTGTAAATTTTCTTCTCCTTTCTTGAAATAACACATGACGGGCGCCACTGATGAAGGTGACCATGGTATCGTAAGATTTAAATAAAGCATCGTGGCGTCATCTTGTATTGACCTGTTGCGTCATAGTGAGCGGTCCAGGGAGTTATCGGCATCTGTAGTATTGTACATCTCAACAGATGTGCACAAATTATACTTGTAGTTGTTTTCTTGATTTTTAAAGAACTTTGTGAGTTATAAGATATTAAATGCTCATGTTTATTAGAAAAAATAAAGAGATTTAAAACAAATAATATTTATGGCAAATTTATTCCCAAACATTAAAAATGTATATTTCTATAAAATTTGAAATTTTCTCTTTCATTGTATAATAATGAATAATCAATAGTATCCATGCATATTCAGTGGCACATATACTGGATTTTCCAGTTTATTTTTCTATGAAACCAATATACACATACTATTTCTTGATAATTCCTATGCATAGAATAAAAAGAATTGTTAAAATCCAATGCAGCAAACAGTAAAAATAGATACGAATGTTTTTTGCTCGTATAGCAACAAACATTATGCAAATGTTTAGCACACTTTTTGCCCAGAGCCGTTACGCCTACGATAAAAATAATTATAAGTATTGCAAAAACGGGTCTGCAGGCTAACATAAATTAAACAGCAGAATAAAATTATTATTAAACGCTTACTGCATTACGTTTTTTTATTGAATAATTTTGTTGCATATATTTCTGTATATTAAAGAATATATACATATGTAAAAAAGTGTTAATTATCTTGTTTGCTATTAGCTTTGTTGATTTTTTAACTGAAATTATAAGATCCAAAATTAACAATATTGAAATCAATCTTCATAAATATTGTTCATTTTATAACAGGTACATATAAAGGATTGTTAATGAAATTAGGCTAATAGTGATTTATGGTTTAAATTATTAGTTGCATATCGTTTAATCTAAATCAATTAAATGGCAAAATTATTCTAGTTGCTGAACTATAATTTGGCGGTATAATATTTTGGTTCGTATCTAACGGTTATTCATCCATACACCTACTTTGTAATTTCATGCCACCTATATAAGTTTAGATGTACACACTGAATAAAACACAAGTTGTGCCATAGAGGCTAATGTTATTCATTTTGCTAACATGATGTATGTCTCGTCGATGTTTCAACTACCGAAAATAGTGCCAGGTGCAGCATTAGACACAACACATGGTCCACAGTGTTCATACATATATGTGTGTGTGTGTGTGATTATATTGTGACAGGTATGTAATTACTCGCCCACCTTGTATATTATTTAGATAACAACACAAGTTCACTGTACGCTTTATTTCCATGACATGAATTTATTTGGCCACATACATTCGACAAATGTGTATTCACTTTATATCGTATGACTTTTAAATTGATTAATAACCAATTGTAATATAGACATTTAAATTAGAACAGCGGATAACATCAGACATCTAATTGTAAATACACATTGCATATTATTCATTTCAAATGTAGGTTAAAAAAATGTTCTAAATGACATATGTCAATTTAATTGTCACAAAGAAGTTGTATTTATGATTACAGTATAATGACTGGAATTTTCTTGTAGGCGATATTTGTAGAATAGTTACATGAATGTATTGCTAGCAAAAGTCTATTTTACAGTAGTTAATGTAAAATCTTGTTGTCTTCGACAAATATAGATATAAATGAATATTTATCTGTCTAGGAAGTAACAGAGAGAGATCTCTTAATACATATGCCAACACGTCACACAATGCACATACATAAATATTTATGTACGTGCATATATTATAATGTATGTACATTTAATACAGTACATAAATCTGCATATTTTATATTCACAAACACATCTATTACAAGACAATGTTTCTAACTAATATTTAATGTCTATTACCCTTGCGGAGAAATACAATCGAGATTTTTATACAATTCTCGCAGAGTGAGTATAATTTATACGGTAGCTACTAGCTCTAGTGTAATCTAACGTAACGTACGTCGAGTGTTGATACACACATAATATTATTATAGTGTAGGTAGATGTTTTAATGCATAGCAATGATAAGTAATAAAATTTTGCTATAAAATTAAATTATTTTGAATTATTTATTTTGTCATAATTGAATTATAACGTCTCTAACATTGCTGCACACCGAAGAATGTCTCGCATGTATAAATTGATATATCTCCGTGTTTAATGACGGTGTAAATTCCGTGCGATTTACATTATTTTATTGACTGTCTGTCTAGATTATGGAAAATAATTAATATTAAACAACATACTGCATATGACAGTTAGAAAGGAGTTGTTTTAGATATATGTGTAAATACGTCTAGGCAGGAAAACTAGAATTTATAATATACAGAATGTATAATAAATATATAAGATAATGTTACATTTTTCAACTGTTACAACTTAGATGTAACAACCAACAGTTTCATACAATTAAACAACTCGCCTCTACCTGTTCCTATATAATATTGGAATGTACACTAGTATGCACAAAAATCGTGAAAGTTTCCTATTCGTAATAAATCACCTGTGACATTAATCGTGATATGATTTAAAATCTGTCAATCAACTATATAGGTTACATACAACCTATAAATTATAATAAAATTGTGAAATTTTCACATTTATTTATTTAATTATAGTTTAGATGGTTGTATTTTTAAAGTTACGATGATAAATTTGATAGGTATATGAGTTGTGTGTGGCTACTGGTTATTATAAGGTAGCTGATTGGTCTAGTTTAGCACATGCGTATATATAATAGTTGAGCTAGTACTCGCTCTGTAGGTGTTAACATGTATATATGTGTGAGTAACACGTACGTACAGTCTGATTTTACAGGCAATAAATTCAGAGATTTTTCACAGTGTATTTCGTCATTAATTAAATTGTAAGATATACATATATTGCGCTAGTATATACGTATGTGTGTGTGTGTGTGTAGTCTTCTATTACTGACTCCCTGACACTAGTGCTGCTGCTGTTGCTACTATTGCCGTGCCTCACTGATTTATTGACGAGACTCCATTTACACGTATAACGTTTCAATTCGCCGCTGTTTATGCTAAATTTATTATTTCGTAATTGTAATTAATAAGACCATGGTCGGTCGTATTCCGTATGGCGCCTACTGTCGTCTACATCGCGTATTTGATTCTATTCTTTATACTTGCAATGTAATTATGTTCCGTTCTGTTAGCTTCATTACCAACGGATTTTATTTTATACAAAAATATTCTAAATACTACTAATATACATTATACCATAAAGTTGTAGCATTAAAATAATCAATTCGTATTTAAAATAAATGTACCCCAACTACAATATATTCTTCAAGTACTGTTTCAAGTTTCTCATCTGTTAATATTTCTTAATATTTTCTAAAACAATAGAAAGTTTTTTGCCCGACGCCACATTCTTACATTGTTGACATTTATTTAATAATTTTGAAATCTGTGTCATATAGTTTTTATATAATACATCTTGACATATTTGAGAATACAACATAGATATGTTTGCATAATCGGGTACAAAAATCACTAAGTTATCATTGTTCTATAAGCAGCGAACCTGTTACCACTTACAAGTTATAGCTACATTCATAACCATCTGTCAGACCGAATGGATATGGGAGTATCCTTCTATATCTTCTTCTTCTTCTCTACACACATATACATTCATAGATTCTGTAGAAAATTTCTTCCACTGCAACGGTCACTGACAATTCTGACCTACATTCATTCGCCACACTGATGATAACCCGTACACATACATACACACACACACAGGCAGAGAGTTGAGATTCGCACACATGACCATAGAAATCCATCGTTCAACCCTGTCTGACCTCTGAACTCCGCCCTGGCGCCGTAATCTGTCACTGCTGGAAGTAAATTTAATTTTTCTAGTAAGAAATTGTGACTAGTGTGCAGTTTAATATATACCTACATACTGCTGGTGATGTATGGTTATGTACTTGTATGTCACTATGTGAATATGTCGTGAATACCACAAACAGCCATTACCATCTTCTAACCGCTATTATTGACTAATGGAAATTATATTTAAAAAGAGTATTTTTCATTTCCATCTCTTGCTAAGAAATACCAGGAACTTGTGAGTTGCTAAGTATTCAGATTACTAAGAAGTGTTGTGTGGGAATTACTTGGAATTCGAACTACTGATATGCACATAGCGGGTGTGTGTGTGTGTGTGTGTTTGTCAGGGAAATGACGGTCTGTTGTTGCAAACATGGCAGTGTGACCTATATACAAGTTCTGATAGTAAATCACCGACGTGTCACCGGTGTTCATATGATGGCGTAGCAAACGTTACAACGAATAAACCATGCCTATATTCCATGTATGTATGTATGTATGTATGTATGTGTTGGTGTGTGATCTATGTACGATTATAACTGCTCAACGTCCGCCCGTGACCGCTGGTTATGGTAATTGGCACTGATGTTAACCCGGTAATGGATTTACGCACGCGTATTAGATACCAGCAATCGTTGCACTTTGATTTACCGTGATTGAGGGGGAGTCATGGAAGTTTATAAATTTCATCATTGATTACAAAATCCGGTTTTGCATTTTGAAAATTGACAGCGATACCCCAGGGAGGGAAAATACTGTTTATTGGTAATTATAAATCTGTGTCTATTACGATATCATTGTCAAGCCGGTTCATCGAATGGAAATACAAATGAGATACTACAAATCAATGATTACATAGTTTTGTATATACAGAGTCAGAAACTTGGAATAACTAAACCCATCATTATATTTTTAACAATGAATTACACATCATCATATCGTCTGACGATATATAATGATCATATCACCATATCCGTATCCTGTTCAATCTGAGGTGACCCGGAAACAGTAGAGGCAATCAAGCGCACATGCGCACTGACCTCAAGATCAAGTTACCATTGTCGGCAAGCCAATGCATGCCATTGGTTGGTTAGTAGTGGTGTATGCACGTACATATATACGACCTCGTATTACTTATTATTTTATCTCTTCCACTGAAGCTCACACCGATATGTAGGTACTACAGATTTATAAACGTGAAAGTCGTCCGTACATGTGGTTGTGATTAAAATAGTTCCTTAGATATCTCATTCTATCGTCTGTGCCACGATTCATTTACAGTATTGCTTGTGGGCGACACGGTTGAAAGCCTAACTCACCATATGATGATGATGATGATGATGATGACGACGATGACAGTTTTGACGTTTTAGGATAAAGTAGAATATATATAATAGAGTCACCAGTGATTAACTACTTGATATAATAACTTGGCAGTTAATAACACGTTCCGTGCAAAAAGCGTAATGTCAAGTCGTTCGATAATATTTATGATGTACTATTTATTTAATTCGAAATTTATACTATCAATTCTATCCGATCTGAGCAATCCAAATATGTCTTCTGAATATCTACAAGATTATCACATCTTGCGAGTTTGCAATCAACATTTCAAGGTGCATCTTGTAAAATGTACATAACGAAGCCTGGATCTTGATATCTGCACGTGCAACGGCTTGTTATTAAATTACGCCAGTGGAAGATACATTATCTTGAAGGGCATATTTTTGTCGTTGTATTTCCCTTCTGGTCATTGAATGATTCAGATAGCGCACCAGGCATTCAGTGGAGAAGTCGAGAAGCGCAAGTGTGAGTCAAGTAATCGTTGGCTTGAGATCGGCAAGCAAGTTGTAGCAACAACAACTGCAGCGGCACCACCAGCAGCAGCAGTAGACTTTGTTGTAGTTGTTGTACTTGTGTATATGTGTGTTTGTGTGTGGATCGACTTCTCCCCTACGGCAATCAGGTGAAATGCTTCACGGACTTGGCTCGTTTCATCGTTCACGTTATCGTTATATTCCTGCACTTTGTACAAAAGAAAATATCAACGAGCTTAGGCCGCCGTAACGAGGGATAAACATCCAATGGAGGACAAATGTACCGGAAACGATAGACCTGGCCAGTAGATCCGCGTAGAACTAACTTAACTACCACTGACTACATACACAAGTCTACTACTGTTACTGGTCGCTGAACATGCACATGTACGTACGTACAAAGAAAGAAAGAACAGTTTCCTTTAGTGTTCCGTCTTTAGTTCAGGATGGAAGATTTTTAAGTGGCCAATACGGAAAATTTCGTCCCAAGAGCAAACGAAATATGCTTGGAGTTAAATTGGTTGAAAAATTTCCTATAATGCAAGGAAAATATAAAATGGGTTGTAATGGAAATTAGATTCGAAGATTAATAAAGACTGTTCTGTATTTCATTCATAATTACAGCTTGAAACTTGCTTGACAACTTTTTCTCTACTACACCATTTCTGAATATCATGTTTCCTGTATAGACTAAATTAACTATGTATTCAACCATAGAAAAATGTAGTCTAATATAGTGTTTTTTCTTCTTGTTCCAGGTGAGTTACATCACGTTATACTAGTCTGGTTCCGTTGTATAGTGTAAGTGTTTGCTGGTGATGTATTATTTCCGTCCATATGTATAAAAGCATTGTGAACAAAAGTGGATTTCTAGATTTTTGAATGGATGAAGCCAGTAGTTGTAAGACCGCTCCTTCTGATTCATGTGCCTTAGAGCTATATCTATATACTCTATACACATGCCTCCTCTCGGTACAAGATTAATTTCCTCATGTTCCCAACACGTGTCTAAAGCTCTTGGCGTTGTTGTGACAACGTGTCCACGCCACCTACGTTTAATAAAACGGTACCTCATATCATACACACACACACACTCTCACACACCCATCCGCACTTATATGTTTAGACCAGTGGCTCTAAACATTGTGTAACAATATTAGGAAATCGTTAAGAAAATACGAGGAATATCAGAAATATATTTACTAGTATAGCATAATATAGAGAAATAATATTTAGATTTGAAAGTGTTCTTTGTCGATTCACAAGGAAATATAGAAGTAATGATCCTGTTGCTGAACGACTGGGATATTTCTTCCCTCGCCCGTCGTCATAGTGACCAGACGCAGTCGCATCCCATCTCTCCCCTTCCCGCTGTATGCAGGTCCAATTTTGCCCAGAAAACATGATGCCCTTCAGTTCTGGCGCTTTTTCAGGTGCACAGATATTGGAAAAGTTTTTAAATAGTGTTTCCACGAATAAAATAAATAAAAGCGAAAACTATTGAGACATAACAATCAAAAAAATATTAACTAGTAGTCGTTTATTTAACCGTTACAATACATTCACACATACATTTTAAAAACATTACCTATTTTGAATGTATACTTTTATGTTCAACAGTGCATAGAGTTTTTTTTTTCTTTGCTCGTGCAAAACATTATGCGAAACACGTAGTTTAGCCATTCTATGACAACCGTAAAACAAATATACGCACACAGCATCAAGACATCAAGCGTTCTTGCCTCATTAAACAATTGCCCAGCGACCAATGACGAACGTGTACGTGTGAGACGAGTATTTGACATTCGTAGAAAACAAACACTACTTATTACTACTGCTGCTGCTATGTTGCTGCTACGGTTGCTATGTTGCTACTGCTACTGGCTGCTGCCGTTGCTGTTGCTGATGTTGGAACGGTTAATAGCAAAAACCAAACACTGGTTACGATTCGTGCCGGTGCGAAGATACCGACGTTACCGGACACCGTGCTGGTTACTACTGGTTTTTTTTTTCACCTGCATGTGGATAATTGGTTGACGGTGGATGGACGTTGCATTAGCGGTTGAGTTCTATCGCTTGTGCGGCGATACCCAGGAAGTCGTACGAGATGAGAATCGTAAGAAGGCACCGCTATACACATGATGCGGTGTCTGACGGTTGACGGCCTGCAGCCTAGAGTAACCACATCTCATAACCGGACACAGAACCTCTCTCTCTCTCTATCTCTCAGACAACATCACAGTACATTCATATTCGCTATACAGTAATTGCAAAGATCCACTACGGTACGGTATAGACAAGTCATAACTCGCACATAATGAACTTCACGACTAATGAAGTAAAAAAGAAATTTTCTTCCAAAGATACTCACACGTACTGAATTATGTACCTGTAGTTTGAATATCAGAACATTTGTTTTTTATCTCGTAAATTTGTTCAACCAAATCTCTTGCCATTTCGAACAACACAAGATTCCAAGCCAGATAAATAAGTTATAAAATTAAAAGGACATGCAATAAATTATTACAAGATAACGCAACAACCAATAAAAATCACAAATCCTTGAGACTAAAAATATCTAAACCCGATTTTGTCCCCGATAATCCTCCCGTTTTAAAATTCCACAAACAAATTCAATCTGTTTCAGGCAACACTAAAAAAATATTTTTATTGCAATTCTGTGTAACAAAATACGAACCAGTTCACATTGACTCGTGTGTACTAGAAGCGTATGGTAAAACAACAGTCTGCTATGGTGTCTATATCAAAACTCAGTGTTTAATAACAACATTCTGTCGCATTTGGTATTGATAATAATTACTTGTCGCACAGCACCCGTCTTGTCTTCACGTGTTCGTCCTGATAACTGACAGGAACTGACAATTACTGATAAGAGTATTTTTAATTTTTAATGCTTACATATCTGACATTTTAATAAAACATTTCATTTCATATTTTGTTTTTTTGTTTAAATAGCATCTTATGATACTTTCAATATTTTCCGTAAACATATAAATATCTATAACTAAAAACTTGATTGAGTATTCAGAGGACCTCAAAATAAGTATTTCCATCAAAATCTCGCACTCGAAATTTTTCGTGATTCCTATACTTTCTTTTATACCATTGTATAAGAAAGTAACAAACTACGCGATATACATATAATACTGCAAATCTATAAATCGATGAAATCATTAAATGAAAGAAGTAAGAAAGAAAACACATGCTGAGAGACTAAAAGCAAATGCCAGAGAGAGAAAGAGAGAATGTTTTTAGCGTAGGATGTGTACAGAAAGCCAGACTTGAATGCAGAATTGGAACACAAAGCATTGTATCCGATATAATTGGTATTCACAAATGTACAAAAGAAATATCGGTCACGTAGTACGATAAGCGGCTGCATATATCGATAACTGATCAATCTATGCACGATTGAGTTATTATTTACGGCTGTTGGAAATGTTGTCCTTCACATCTGTGTGTATCAATTAGATTCGGTCACATGCTCACATATATATACATACACACATACATGCATATATACGTACATAAAGTCTTGATGATTATCTATGGTCGCCAACCGAGCTTGGCATACTATGTTGAAAGTCAATTAAATGGAATGTCTTTTTGTGTCATTGCTATTTTTAATATTAGTTATTTGAACGTGATGGATGATATACTTCTGCATAAGAAATTGCTATATTACAAGATGTCTTGAAACGTGATGAATACAAAATGAATAGTGAAATGACATTTAAACACTTCATTAAAAGCAAAGGTAATATTTAGTTTCAAGAAATAGAAGCTTCTTCTTATTGAAAATCTCACTCAATCCAGTGTCCAGAACACTAATACCCAGTTGCACCGACATCCGTAATTAAATTAATAAA